>JANBPA010000043.1:0-56375 GCA_027575275.1 Coemansia sp. RSA 2711
ATATTATATAAATATATATATAAATATATATAGTCTATATTATAATATAAACTTAAAAATTTAAAGTAAAAATATATGATAAAAATATAATTTATAAATTATATTTTTATATAATTTAAATTAAACGTTAGTATATAATAATTAAATATATTTTTTATAACTATGTCATTTAAATTTCCTTTAAGTACTAAATTAAATAAAGTAGGTTGTTGAAATGTAATAACTTATAAAAAGGATAATAAAAATATAAATAAAGAATTATATATAAAAAAAATTTTAAATATATTATTTTTAAAAATAGCTTTAATAAGTAGTCCTAGATTTCATTATAAATGTAATAAATTAAATATAAATATATTTATATATATGTATAATAATAAATATAATAATAAATTAAAAAATAAATATAGATTTAAACAATTTTTTAATTTAAATAAAAAATTCATAAAAAAATTAAATAAAATATTATCAGATATAATGGGTATACCTGTTAATTTAAAAATAACTAAATTAAAAAATCCTTATTTAAATAGTGAAATATTAACTAAATATTTATGTATAAAATTTAGAAAAAATAGTTATTATTTATTAAGAAAAAAAATAGATAAAAAAATAAAACCTGTAAAAGAAATTTATAAATTACCTTCTTTATATAATTATAAATTTATTTATAGTAAAGATATTATAAATAAAATAATTATTTCTTATATAAGTGGTATTAAATGAATTTTTTGTGGTAGATTAACTAAAAGAAAAACAGCTAGTAGAGCTCGTAAATTTATATATACTAAAGGTATTTTACAATTTAATTCTATAAATTCTTTAATAGATTCTAAATCTAATATAGAAAATTTATTAAAACGAGGTAAAGGTAAAAAAAGAATTGGTAATGGTTCTATTAATATAAAAGTTTTTATCTATAATAATATAAAAATATTAGATACTTAATACAAATTAGAAATATAAAAAAAATTTTTTTTATGTTAGCTTGTGCAAAATTTATCGCAGCTGGTTTAGCTGTTTTATCATTAGGTGGTACTTCTATGGGTATCGGTAATGTTTTTTCTTCATTATTAAATTCTTTAAGTAGAAATCCTTCATTAAAAGGACAATTATTTAGTTATGCTATTTTAGGTTTCGCTCTTGTAGAAGCAATGGGTTTATTTGCTTTGATGATGAGTTTCTTATTCTTATATGGATAATAATTCTCTTTAATAATTAAAATATAAAAATGATATTAAAAAAAGAATTTAATAATTTTAATCCATGATTTATAACTGGATTTACTGATGGTGAAGATACTTTTTCTATAATAATAGGAAAAAGTAAAACATATAAATTAAGTTTTGGAATAAAACTTATATATTCAGTATGTGTTTAAACAAATCCTGATAATTTATTGTTATTGAAAAATATTAAAAATTATTTTTGGTGTAGGTCATGTTTATACTACTACAAATATCTCTAGATATGAAGTTTCTAATCTAACAGAAAACTTTATAATTAGAAAACATTTTGAAACTTATCCTTTACAATCTACTAAATTTATACATTTTAAATTATGATGTGAAGCTTTAAATATTATGAATACTAAGAACCATTTAATTGAAGAAGGATTTTATAACATATTAGCGATAAAAAATGTATTTCCTAAAAGTTTAAGTCCTATATTAAAAGAAAGATTTTCTAATATTCCTTTTTATAATAAACCTATATTTATTCCTTCTATAAATTCATTAAATCCTAATTGGATAGCTGGTTTTACACAAGCAGATGGTTCATTTGGTTTACATATTATAAAATCAGCTAATAAGTTAGGTTATACTTGTAACCCTATGTTAGAATATTACAACATAATAGAGATTTAATTTTATTAAATAAAATTTTAGAATATTTTACCATTGGTAAAATAATTAAACCTAATAAAAAATAATGTATGTGTATATTATATAGCTGGTTTATCTAAAATAATTTCAATTGTTATACCTTTTTTTAATAAATATAATATTTATGGTATAAAAGTATTAGATTATAATGATTTTTATAAAGGTATAAAAATAATAAAATATGGTTATCATCTTACAGAATTAGGATTAGTAAAATTAAAAGAATTATCAACTAATATGAATAATAGTAGATATTAATTTATATTTATACTTTTATTTTTATACTTTATTTATAATATTTACATATTTAATGTCTTTCTTATTCTTATATGGATAATAATTTTCATAGATATAAAATAAATAAAATTTTTAATTACATCCTTGATTTATTACTGGTTTTACTAATGAAAAAGATATTTTAGTATAGTAGTCAAAATAAGTAAAACTGATTCATGAATCGAGATATTGAATAATATTAGTTTATTCTATTTGTGTTAAAAATACAATAGAAAATGTTTAATTTTAAAAATCTATACAAAATTATTTTAGTAATATAGAACATATTTATTTATCTGGTAATATAAATAGATTTGAAGTACATAACTTAGAAGAACAAAAAATAATAAATAAACATTTTGAAACTTATCTTTATAATCTACTAAATTTATACATTTTAAATTATGGTATAAGACTTTAAATATTATAGATACTAAAAAATCATTTAATTAAAGAAGGATTTTATAAAATATTATCTATAAAAAGTGTATTTCCTAAAGGTTTAAATTTAATATTAAAAAAAAAATTTTTTACTAATATATCTCTTTATACTAAACTTGAATTTATTCCTTCTACTAAATCTTTAGATCCTAATTAAATAGTTGAATTTATTTAAGCAAATGGTAGTTTTGGATTTCATAATAATAAAATTAAAAAATAAATTAGATAATACTTGTAATCTTTTATTTATAATTACTTTACAATTTTAAGATTTTATATTATTAAATAGAATTTTAACTTATTTTCTTATAAATAAAAAATTTTAACCTAATAAAAATAAAATATATGAATATTTTATTTCTAAATTAAATAAAATAACTAAAATTATTATATTTTTATAATATTATCTTTATTCTATATAGATATTAAATTTTTAAGAGTTATTATTAAGTTTAGAAATAATAAAAAATAAAGATTATCTAATAAAAAAAAAAAATTAATTTAATTAAAACCTTACGAATAAAATAATAATAGATTTATAAAAAAAAATATATATTTATATAAATCAAATTTAATTATTAAATATTTAATAATTAAATATATAGATTTTTAAATAATATTATTAATATTATTTTAATTTATATATTTAATTTTATATTTATAAATATATATTTATATATATATTTATAAATATATATAATAAAGAAATATAAAATTGGATGTAGTCAAGTTGGTAAGACCTCGAAATTTGAATTCGATAATCGGGGGTTCAAATCCCTCCATCCAATAAGGCGGAATAGTTTAAAGTAAAACATTCATCTCATACGTGAAGATTAAGGATTCATACCCTTTTCCGCTAAATTAAAAGAAAACAAGGTAGGGTATAAAATTTATAAAATGTATTTATCTATAATAATTTTACCATTAATAAGTGGGATAGTATCAGGATTATTAGGTAGAAAAATAGGAGTAAAAGGTAGTCATTGAATAAGTGGTATAATTTTAATAATAACAGCTTTATTATCAATAATTATATTTTATGAAACAGGTATAGGTGGTTCACCAGTAAAATTAAAATTAATGAATTGAATAGATTCAGAAATATTAGAAATAAATTGAGGTATATATATGGATAGTTTAACTGTTTCTATGGCATTATTAGTTACTGTAGTATCAGCTTGTGTTCATATATATGCAATAGGTTATATGGAAGGAGATCCTGCCAGAAGTTTTAGGAAAACTTTTATTAGTGGGTTTAAACTATCAAATTCCGGGGACACCCTAAAGTTTATGGTACCAAAGCATAGTTAAAAAGCTATGACTGGATGGACTAATCACCCATGTATGGTAATAAGTCATAAAATGAGTGAAAACGAAATGGGTTATCGCGGATCTAAATCAAAATTATATAAATATATAACTTTTTATATGTTAGATTTTATATTTTTAATGTTTATAAATTGGTTTTATTTTTTAATGCATAATAATTTATTTTTTTTTTACAATAACACCTATTGTAATTTATAAAAACTCTGATCTTAATAAAGAAGAGATTTTAAAAGAAAATAAAGGAAAATCAGGTTTATATCAATGGATTAATAATAATGTAAATAAAAGTTATGTGGAAGTTCAATAAATTTAAGGAATAAACTTTCTTACTATTATAATGTTAAATATTTAATAAAAAATGATAGAACTATTAATAAGCATTGTAAAAATATGGTTATGCGAATTTTTCTATAGAAATACTTGAATATTACGAACCTAGCAATTGTATTAAAAAAAAAAAAGCAATATTATATTGATTTATTAAAATCTGAATATAATATATTAAAAAAGGCTGGCTTTCTTTTAGAATTTTTACATTCTGAAAAAAGTAAAAACAAAATGAGTCTCGCTAGAAAGATAATAAATATGCCAAAAACGGGTTAGGTCGTAAAAGAGCAGAAGAAGCTGGTAGTCTTAGTATTAAAATAGAAGTTTTAGATTTAAAAACAGAATCTAAAACTATTTATCCTTCAATGAATGAAATTAGTAGAACTTTAGGTGTTCTTTCTGGTAGTATTCAAATGTATTTTTCGTAATACCTATAAACCTTATAAAAATAGATATTTATAAAAAAAAAAAATAAAAACCTAAAATTTTATATAAAGTTACTATAATGATTAAAAATTTAAATTTTTATCATTATAAGTATTTATATTAATCTTTTGTAAAAGAGCAACGAGTAGATGGTAGTTGGACCCATAATCCAACTGGATTATGGGGTTTAAGGTATACTCTAATGGGTTTCGAAAGAAATTATCAAATCAAAATCCTTTCTAAACAATTAAATAGAAGAAATTATTCTACTTTAAACTATTCATCTTTTTCTTTGAATCCTTCATTTATAACTGGAATAATAAATGCAAAAGGTTTGTTTTATGGTAAAAATTATAAAAAAACGATAAACTAAAAATAGGTTGACGTATTTAACTTACTTTTCAAATAAGTTTACATAATAATGATCAAACTTTATTAGAATCAATTAAATCTTTTTTTTTATGGATTGGGCTATATATATAAAGAGTGAACATTTTTAGTATATAGAATAAGTTCTAGAAAAAAAAATAGCTATATTAATGAATTACTTTAGTAAATATCCTTTAATCACTAAAAATTTTGCTAATTATGAGTTATTTAAGTAAATATTAGATCTATTTAATCAAAAATACCATTTAACTAAAGAAGGTCTACAATAAATTGTAAATTTATGTGCTACCTAAAATAAAGGTTTATCCTTAGAATTAAAAAAAGCCTTTCGTGATTCTAGACCAGTCTCTAGATCATTAATAACTGATTTATAGACCGGAGATTCTAACTGGTTAGCTGATTTTACCTCTGATGAGGACTGTTTTATGATAAGTGTATTAAATTCTACATTATACAAAACAGGTTCTCAAGTTAATCTAAGATTTATATTATTTCAATACAATAGGAATTCTAAATTAATGTAGAATATTACAGATTATTTCTCTTATAAGCATTATAGATTAGATCGAATACGTAATAATAAAGAGTTTATTGTAACTAATTTTTCTTCCATAGTTGAAATTATTATACTATTCTTTATTAAATATTCTATACTAGATGTAAAAACCATAGACTGTTATAGATAAATCTATAACGAAAAATCGAGATAATGAAAGTAAAAGGTCATTTAACAAAATCTGGCTTAGAAGAAATTATTTTAATAAAAGAAAAAATGATTACAAGAAAAATAATTATTCTGTAATACTTTTACTGAATTTTTTAGTTTAACACTTTTTATAATTTTGTCCAAAAGATACCCACATTTATAATAGAATTAAGATTAAAAATAAATCAACATAAAAGAGATATTAAATTATTAACATATTTAATTAAATTTTTAGATTCAGAGAAATTATATAAATACCATAATAAACTAGCTATTGTTTATATAGTATTTAATTTTTCAGATATAACGGATCTACGATCAGTCTTTTTTTTTTTTTTTGAAAATAATCCTCTGCTTGGTATCAAATTATTTGATTATTTAGATTGGTGTAAAATAGCTAAATTAATGAATCAAAGTTTTCATTTTACACTTGAAGAATTTTATCTCATATATAAGATCAGATTTGGTATGAATAGAGGTAGAAATATTAATGATATTTAATTGCATGATAAATTTGATTGCTGTGCATAATCAACGATTCTTTTCATATTTATCTTTATTTACTTTTTTTATGTTAATTTTAATTTGTGCTGATAATTTTTTAGTTTTATTTATAGGTTGAGAGGGCGAACCAATTCACCCTATATGATCTATTATTTTTATTAATATAAGAAATAAAAATAATATTATATTTAAATTTAAATTTAAAAGATATTTTTATATACCTAAAATAAGATCTACAAATAGAATAGGACCTCATGAAGAAAAGACTATAAAATTTTTTATTGCTTCTCTTTTAGGAGATGGTCATTTAAGTAAAGGTGTATTAGGTAGTAAATTTCAATTTGAACAATGTAATAAAAATGTTGAATATTTAATGTGATATCATAAATATTTTTCAATTAGAGGTTATTGTAATTATAAAAAACCTAAATTAAATAAAAGAATACATAAAAATGGCAATATTCATTATTCATATCAATTTAAAACATATTATTTTTCAAGTTTTAATTGAATTCATGATATGTTTTATAATAAAAACAATATTAAAATATTACCAAAAAATATTGTTCAATATTTAATACCCTTTGTTCTTTCTATTTGATTTATGGATGATGGTTGTTATATAGGAAATGGTAGATTAAAAATATCTTCTCAATCTTTTACTTTAGAAGAAAATTTAATTTTATGTGATATTATTAATAAAAAATATAATTTAGATCTAAAAGTTCAATCTAGAGGTTTAAATAAAGGATATGTTATTATTATAAATGTATATTCTATTAGAATATGATCTAAATTAATAAAACCTTATATGTTAGAATCTATGTTATATAAATTAGGTAAATAAAAATAATAAATTATAGTTGAAAAAAAAAAAATTTTTTTTTAAGCTACACTATTGAAAACGATTAAAGAAATAGCTTTAATTTCAAGATCGTCGATTTTATTATAAATCGCTACAGACTGGTTCAATAGTGGGTACCTGAAATGGTGCTTAATGTACAGTCGAAACCTTTATCTAAAAATTTAAATGGATACTAAGGCTTTATATAAGATCTATATTAGACAGTAAAGTACAGGGAAATAAAAAATAAAGCAAATTAACAATATTTTTTTTTTATTTTTTAAGGTTTGGTAGGAGTTATGTCTTATTTATTAATAAATTTTTGATTTACTCGATTAGAAGCTAATAAAGCAGCTATGCTTGCTTTATTAATGAATAGAGTAGGTGATTGAACATTTAGTATGGGTATATATATAATAGTTTTATTATTTGGAACTTTAAATTTTGCTTCTATATTTTCTTTAGCTTATGCTATTGATGAAAATTATATAACTTTAATTTGTATACTTTTATTTATTGGTGCTATGGCTAAATCAGCTCAATTAGGTTTAAATACTTGATTACCACAAGCAATGGAGGGACCTACACCAGTATCAGCTTTATTACATGCGGCCACAATGGTAACAGCAGGTGTATATTTATTAATGAGAGCTTCACCTATATTTGAATATTCAGATACTGTATTAGCTATAGTTACATTAGTAGGATGTACAACAGCATTATTTGCAGCATCAATAGCATTAATGTTAAATGATGTAAAAAAAGTAATTGCATATTCAACAATGAGCCAATTAGGTTACACTTTTTTAGCTTGTGGTATTAGTGGTTATGATATAGCTATATTCCATATTGTAAATCACGGTTTCTTCGTTCGACAACATAGATATTGGAATCCTTTACTACGAATAAAATTTTTATTAAAAAAATCGTGAGCTGGTCCTAGCATGGGGAATTTACTTAAGGTGAATATATTGACGTATATATTTGCGAAGTTTAAGTATAGTTTGAGAGGGGAAAGATCAATGAAAATGAATTCTTGTCAAAACTGTATAATCGTGATTAATAATTTCTACTCTTTTGAAACGTCTACTCAGAAGAAAGTAGACGGTGGACCTCAAATAATGAGTAGATGCAGAATAGAGAAGATCTCATCCCCCTACCACTGTAGTTACAGTGGTCAAATCATTTCAATATTAAAGGTTGGTAAGCTCGGAAAGGTATTACGACATAAAATAGTAATACCTCTACTGTTTTTACCTATATTTTTGGGGATCGATTATATTATTTTATCGATACAGTGCGGGTGTAGGATTGGCTACCAAGCTAAAGCCTTAGGTAATGCTAAGGATAGGTTATTTTTAATCAATTCGAAAGAATGCCAAATTAGTCATAGTTCTTATAAAATTTATAATAAAAATATTAATAGAATACATCTGCGATCTTATTCTACACAAAATTATAATAATCTTAATAATTTAAATAATATAAAAATTTTTAAACAAGAATGTAAAGGTATATTTAAACTTAATAGCTCAGTACAAAATTTGATCAACTTGTTGATCAAATTTATACCTAGATGGGTATCTTTATTAGGTGATTCATATAAAACTATAAATTTTATTCGACATTATATTTATAAAAGAAGTTGAATATGGGCAATAAAAAAACATAAAATATCACATAAAAAAATTTATAATTTATATTTTAAACCAAATCAAAATAATTTTTCATTATTTTTACATAACAAGGATATAAAAAATTTATATCATATAAATTTTTTATATTTAGCTAAAGAAGACTTAATATTTATTAATATAAAAAAAGAATATGAAAATATTTTAAAAAAACTTAATAATTTAACAAATGGTATATATTTATTTTGGGTTTTAGATAATCCTTATAAAATTTATTTGGGATCAACTAAAAATTTAAAAAAAAGATTTTTAGAACATTATAAACTTAATAAAAAAACTTCTAATATAAAATTAATAAATTATGTAAAAAAACATGGTTGGTCTAAATTTGGTTTTGCTGTTTTAGAATTAGTAGAAGAAAAAGATTTATTAAATAGAGAACAATATTGGTTAAATAAATTATTTAATAATAAAAATTTTAAAGATAATACATTCAATATATTAAAATTTACTAAATTATTTTCAAAAGAAACGCCCAAAGGGGGGTTTCCGCCTTACGGCAGAAACTATAAATAAATAATCTTGTTAAACAAGATTAAATAGATCTAAAATTATTTTAATTTATGATAAGGATAAAAATTTTATTGAAGAAGTTTCAAGTTTTATTAATACTTTAAAAAAATATAATATTTCAAATAATAATATTTTGAAATATTATATAGATAATAATTATTTATATCAAGATAAATATTATTTTAAATATAAAAATAATAATAACAATATTTTTACAGATAGAATTATTAAAAAAAAATCTTCTAAAATAATTTTAGTTTATGATAAAGATAAAAATTTTTTTAAAGAATTTTCTACTATAACTCAAATTTATAAAGAATTAAATATTCAAAAATATTTAATTACAAAACATTAAAAAAATAATACATTATATAAAAATAAGTATTATTTTAAATATAAAGATAATAATAACAATATTTTTATAAATACTAAATTAAGTAAATTATTAAAACCTGTTATATTATATGATAATAATAAAGATATTATTAAATAATATAATAGTATTACTGAAGTTTCTAAAGAATTAAAAATATCTAAAGAAACGCCCGAAGGGGGGTTTCCGCCTTACGGCAGATACTATAAGAAAGTATATAAATAATAAAATTATATATAAAAATAAGTATTATTTTGATTTCTATATTAATAAAATTTAAAAAGAAGATTTAAAGTACATTATAAAAATTCTTTAACTACTAATAAACACCCTAAATTTTATAATTATATTAAAAATTATGATTGATCTAAATTAGGATTTAAAATAATAGAATTGGTTGACGACAAGTCAACAGTAATTGAACGTGAACAATATTGGTTAAATAAATTATTTAATTCTGAAGAATATAAAAAAATACTTTTAATCTTTTAAAAAATGTTAATAATTGGTTAGGTTATAAACATAATATTGAAAGTAAAATTTTTATGAGTAAAAAGAAAAAAAGTATAAAATTATCTGAAGAATATAAAAAAAAATATTAGTTTAGGTAAATTAGGAGATAAACATCATTACTTTGGTTAAAAAAGAGGTTTATTATCTATGAATACTAAGTTAAAAATGTCTTTAGCCTTAAAAAATCATTCTTCTTTAACAAAATCGAAAACAGAAGAAATGAAATCAAAATTATCTAAGGAAATAATTTTAACGGATAAAGATAATAATATTATTAAAAATTTTAAAGGTACTATAATAGCTATGAAAGAATTAAAAATTACTCATAAAAAATTAAAAGATTATTTAAATAATAATAAATTATATAAAAAACAATTTTATATCAAATATAAAATAAAATAGTTATTTTATGATAAATATTAATATTTTTAATAAATTATTTATAAGGATTGAGCCGTATGCAGGGGAACTTGCACGTACGGTTCTGATGAGGGGAAAACTACAAATAGTCTACCTATTCAAACAAAGCATTATTATTTATGTCTGCAGGGGCCGTACTTCATGCGTTAAATGATGAACAAAATACTAATAAAATGGGTGGTTTAATAAATATATTACCATTTACTTATACTGTAATGTTAATAGGTTCTTTAAGTTTAATGGCATTACCATTTTTAACAGGTTTTTATTCTAAAGATATGATATTAGAATTTAGTTATGGTCAATATTTATTAGGAGGTTCTATAGGTTATTGAATAGGAACAACAACAGCATTTTTAACAAGTGTTTATTCAATAAAAATATTAATTTTAACTTTTATGGGTAGACCAAATGGTCCTTTATCTAATTATAAATATTCTCATGAACCTAATCTTATAATGACTATACCTTTAATTTTTTTAGCTATATTAAGTATATTTTTTGGTTATATATTAAAAGATTTATTTATAGGTTTAGGTTCAGATTTTTGATTAAATAGTATTTTTATACATCCTAATCATTTTAAAATATCTGATATTGAATTTTCTTTACCTTTTATATTTAAACTTTTACCTCTTATATCTAGTTTATTCGGTGCATTTTCTGCTTATTTATTATATTTTTTTTTTCCTGCTTTTACTTCTGAAATATCTGTTAAATATTTTAAAAATATAATATCTCTTTTAGCTTCTGCTTATTGATTAGATTGAATTTATAATAAAATATTTATTTATTCCGCTTTTAATATTGCTCATCGATCTAATAAATTATTAGATCGTGGTATTATAGAAATTATTGGTCCATTTGGTCTTACTAATTTATTTTCTTTTAAAAGTTCTAATTTAGCTTCTTATGATTCTGGTATTATCCCTGATTATTCTGGTTATATATTAACTGGTATTATTGGTTTATTATTTTTAATTTTACTTCCTTTTAACTTTAAATTTATTTTATTTTTTTTACTTTCTATATTTTTTATTTAATTTACCCTTTATATTAACTTTTTTATATTTATATATTATTTATAATTAATTTATTATTTTTATTTGATTTTTTTTTTTAAATTTTATTCTTTATATTAAATAAAATTTTCTTTCTTTAGAAATTATAATTCTTTTATAAGTATTAGTATTTTATTATATAATATATTTTATATAATTATTCCTATTTATAATAGATTTTTTATATAAATAATATATTATTTATATATTTATATATTTTATATTATTTTTATAAAATAATAAATATTTAATTAAAATTAATTAAATATTTATAATAAATATAAGGGGGAATAATTTAATTGGTAAAATATCAATCTTCAAAATTGATTTTAAGGGTTCAAATCCTTTTTCCCCTGTTATATATTTAATTAATTTTAAATTTATTACTTTATAAATTACATAATAATAGTAAAACTAGTTTTTTTTAATACATTATATATTTCTATAATAAAGAAAATAAAAAAAAATAATCAAATAATAAAAAAAAAAGTAATTTATATTTTTATATATTTGCAAATTTTATTTTATAAATAATTAAATATAAAATATTATAATATTTTATAAAGTATTTATATTAATAAACATTTAATTTATTTAATTAAAATATTAATAAAAAAATAAAATTTTTATTAATTAATAAAAATAGTAATAAAAAATTATTAAAATTTAATTAATGTTTATTAATAAAAAAAGAAATTTTTCTTACTAAAATTAACATGATTGAACGTTGATTATATTCTACAAATGCAAAAGATATTGGTACATTATATTTAATATTCTCTATATTTGCAGGATTAATAGGTACAATATTATCATATTTAATAAGATTAGAATTAATGGGAACAGGTGTTCAAATATTAGGAGGTGATCATCAATTATTTAATGGTGCGCCGTCTCATTTAGTAAGTCGTCGGTTTATAATCTTAAAGTTAGGTGCAAATACTTTATTGATTAATAACCTACCAGCATGGATATACCTAAAATTAGGTTGGTATAAAGCATCAGACTTAGGTAGTGAAGGCCAACTTCACACTGACAATAGCATGTCTGAGAAGGAATCTGAAAGAATGATTTCGAGCTACGTTCTATATGATGAGGCTAACGAATCCCTTCAACCGTTTATGCAGGTCAAAATTCCTGGAGAATCTTTCTCTCTGGTAATGGAGCAAAAGTTTTACGTTGAGGCCTTTGCTCAATATCCATCAACCAGACGGATTATAAGTAATAGTCTAAAGAACGGGGGACATCTAAGTAGAAAATTTAATGGCTTATTAAAGAATTCGGGAATACCCGACAATGGAAACATTTGGGGTATCGGAGGTTTCGTAGTAGGTCCTTATATTCAAGGACGAATGGCTCTTAAGAGCGGTTCTATACAGTTGGCTAAAAATGTTACAAAGGAAACTAGAGTTCTTTCTTCCAATAAAACTATCCCTGCGGGCGTAGAAAAATTGGAAAAATTGATTAAAGATAATTTAGCCAATAGAGGATTGATAAATAAAGATGTAACCAAATTGATGGCAGACATCGATATATTAATTTTGGCATACTCTAAAATCAAATCTAAACCGGGTAATATGACTCCTGGAAGCGATCAAGAAACACTAGACGGTCTAAACCGTTCGTGGTTCGAGAAACTCTCTAAAGATTTAAACACTGGAGCTTTCCAATTTAAACCTGCAAGGAGGGTGGAAATTCCCAAAACTAATGGGGGTTCGCGTCTTCTAGGCGTTGCATCACCAAGGGATAAAATTGTTCAGGAATCTATGAGATTGATACTTGAAGCCATTTATGAACCGGTATTTTCAATTCATTCACATGGATTTAGACCTAAAAGAAGCTGTCACACAGCACTTAAGGAAATAAAAAATACGTTTACTGCCGTAAACTGGTTTGTAGAGGGTGATATTAGTAAATGTTTTGATAGTTTCGATCACAAACTTTTAATTCAAACAGTGAATAAGAGAATAGTCGATAGAGCTTTTATAGATTTGTTACATAAAGCCTTAAAAGCTGGATACATATACCAGCAAAAATATTTTTCATCTGAAATAGGTACTCCTCAAGGATCGATAATAAGTCCTATACTGTGTAATGTATTAATGCATGAGTTTGATAGATGGATGGAAAGCCAAATGGATAACTTTAACATCGGTAAAAGACGTAAATTAGATCCGGAATACCGAAAATTAATGAGAAATGGGCGTCTTAGAGAAGCTCATTTAACTGGTATTCAATCTCGACTAGCTAAAGATACCGAATATAAAAGAATGAGATATGTAAGATATGCTGATGATTTTATTATTGGAATATTAGGTTCTAAAGTGGATAGTATTCAGATAAGAGATGCGGCAAACAAATTTTTAGCTGAAAAACTTAAACTTGAACTTAATCTTGATAAGACCAAAATTACTCATGCTACTAGAGAATTTGCTTTATTCTTAGGTACTCAAATTCGTATCACTCCTCAAAATAAAAAACCTTATAGACAGGTTACAAGAGGGGATCAAGAATACCTTATGTTATCTAATACCTCAGTACAACTTATAGTACCTGTCGGTAGAATAGTCGAAAGACTTACTAAAAGGAATATTTGTAAAAAAGGAGGGAAACCTACTCGATGGACTAAAATGATACCTTTTGACGATAGTCACATTGTAAGATTAATGTGGCAAATATGGTGAGGAGTATCTACCTATTATTCATTTGTAAGTAATTATAAAGATATTAGTAGAATTCATTATATTTTGAAATACTCTTGTATGCTTACATTAGTATCCAAACACAAACTTGGAACACTAAAAAGAGGATTCAAGAAATTTGGAAAAGGTATCGTTATAAGGAATAAAGAGGGTAAAATTTTAGCTAGTTTTCCTGATGTATCTTTTGTAGCTCCAAAAAAATTCTATATAACACATGAAGATCCAATCAAGAGATTGGATAGAATGACTAGAGCTTACTTTCGTACTGCGAAAATAATGGACAGTGAATGTACTATATGTGGAGCTACAGAAAATTTGGAGATGCATCACGTTAAACATATTAGAAAGACTACGGATAAGATTAAAAAGGATTATTGGACTAGAATTATGTCTTCAATGAACAGAAAACAAATTCCGGTTTGTCGATCTTGTCATAACTTAATTCATAGAGGTAAATATGATCAAATAGCACTTAAGGATATTACCAAAATGAGTTAAGAATTAATTTTCATTCCTCTATATATCTTATTAATATAAAGAACTGTGAGAGCCGTATGATGGGAAACTATCACGTACGGTTTGGGAAAAGGCTTCTGACTCTAAAACATAAAATACCGTAAAGTTGAATGTCAAGAGTTGGTCGACCTACTTTACTTATTGTAACTGCTCATGCTTTTATAATGATATTTTTTATGATTATGCCTGGTTTAATTGGAGGATTTGGTAACTATTTAGTTCCAGTTATGATTGGTGCTGTCGATATGGCATTTCCTCGACTTAATAATATATCATTTTGATTATTACCTCCCTCATTAATCTTATTATTATCTTCTGCATTTGTTGAAAATGGAGCTGGAACGGGTTGAGTGCGCAATCTAATTATTGAAGATTTTGAGTGTATATACTCTATTTTAATTTTTTCAAGTAATAATTTAATATTATGAGAAAATAATTATAATTCATCAAATTATGGTAAAAAATTTATTACAAAGCAAGAAAAAGATATAATTAAACTAACTAATTTTAATAAAAGTATATTAGTTGGTATTATTTTATCTGATGGTTATATTGAAAAAAATAAGAAATGAAATCCTAGAATTAGAATAGAACAATCTTTAAAAAATTTTGAATATATTTGATTTGTTTTTAATAAATTATCAATTTTAAATAATTCTTATCCTTTATTAATAAAAAGATTATTTAAAAATAAAATATTTTATAGTTTAGCTTTTAGAACTAGACAATTAAAATGTCTTAATGAAATATATTATTTATTTTATGATAAAAAAATAAATAAAAAAATTATTAAACCTGAATTATTTGATTATATGAATAATGTAACATTAGCTTATTGAATAATGGGTGATGGTTGTAAATATGGTAAAGGTATTATTTTATGTACTGATTCATATACTTTAAAAGAAATTATTCTTTTAATGAATATATTAAAAATAAAATTTGATGTAGATTCTACTATTCAATTTAGATATTCTATTAATCCTAATGATAGAAAAACTAAATTAAATAATGGAAAAAAAATAGCGAGAATTGTTATTAATAAATATAATTTTCTTAAAATTAAACAAAAAATTAAACCATTTTTTACTAATGATTTTTTATATAAATTATAATTATATATCATAATATATTTTATAACTATAAAATATAAAATATTAGACTTAGGTAATTAAGGCCAACTTAATACTAACAATAGCATGTCTAAAAAGGGAATTTGGTATTATATAATACGTGGTCATTCCCGAATTATGATTCTTATGGTAAGGAAAACGAACTCTAAGTAAATATATACATATATGAATTTTATTTTCAACCTAATAAAATTAGAAAAAATCATATTTATATTTATTGAGTACCTAAAAGAATATATATGAATCTTCAATAAGAATTTTGGATTATCTGATGAATTTTTATTCAGGAGATAACGGAATTTTCATAGTACCGATAAATGATCTAATTCATCATTTGGGAAGGAAAATAGGAAATATTAAAAATATTTCTGGAAAGCCGTATGATGGGAAACTATCACGTACGGTTTGGGAAAGGCTTTTTATACTAACGGAATAATTTATACATTGTTCTGGAGTTAATCTGCTATTTCACACAGTTTACCCTCCATTATCAAGTATACAATCACATTCTGGTGGATCAGTAGATTTAGCTATTTTTAGTTTACATTTATCAGGTGTATCTAGTACACTAGGTGCTATAAATTTTATTACAACTATAATAAATATGAGAAGTCCTGGTTTAGGATGACATAAATTACCATTATTTGTATGATCTATTTTTATAGTATCTTTTTTATTAGTTTTTGCATTACCAGTACTTGCCGGTAAATTTATACTGCCGGCTTTAAATTCAGCTATATTCTGAGAACTATTAGATTTTTTTAATTTAAATCTAACACAATCAGTAGGAAACCCTTTAAATTTAAATTTAAGGGGGATCCTCAGAGACTACACGCTGAAATTAATCTGTTGTAAAATTTTACCTTTAACTCAAATAAAAACAAATAAGAATATAATTTATAAAGATTTATCTGATTTAAAAATTAGTTCTTATTTAGCTGGTTTAATAGAAGGAAATGGTACAATAATAGTTCCAAAAACTGAAAGATCTATTAAAGGAAAATTAAATTATCCTAGTTTACAAATTACTTTTCATTTAAAAGATTTACCATTAGCTTTAATTATTCAAAAAGAATTAAAAAATGGATCAATTTATCGAAAAAAAGGAATAAATGCTTATATTTTTAGTATAAATAGTTTAGAGGGATTATTAAGTATTACTTCATTAATTAATGGTAATATGAAAACACCCAAAATTTATGCTTTATATAATTTGATTGATTGACTAAATTTACGATTCAAGGATATTAATATACCTAAAAAATCTTTAAATAATATTCCTTTAAATTCTAATGCTTGATTAGCTGGATTTATCGATGCTGATGGTCATTTTTCGGTAAGAACTACAATAAATTCTAAATATTCAAGAGTAGAATGTAAATTTGAATTAACTCAAAGACAAAATGATCACAATGGTAGAAATAATTTATATTTTTTAGAAACTATTGCTAATTTTTTACTTTGTTCAACTAAGGCTATCCGAGCTAATCGACCTAAACCTGAATATAGAATAAGAACTACAAATTTAAATGGTAATCTAGTTTTAGAAAATTATTTAAATACATTTTCTTTATTTAGTAGTAAATATTTAGATTATTTAGATTGAATAAAAGTTTTAAATTATTTTAAATTAGATAAATTTAAACATAAAGAAAATATTCAAAATATAATTTTAATAAAATTTAATATGAATAATAAAAGAACTATTTTTATTTGAGATCATTTACAAAATTTTTATAACTTAGATTAATAAAATATAGTCCAAGCTATCACTAGAGTGATGGATTTTTACCTTAAATTAGAAACTTATATTATAAATTTCTAATTTATGAGATATAGAAAATCTATATATAGATTTTCTAAAGTCATGGGACCTAGTCCAGTAAATTTAATAAATATAAAAGGGTATAACTATGTTATTAACTGATAGAAACTTTAATAGTTCATTTTTTGATCCAGCTGGAGGTGGTGACCCTATATTATATCAACATCTTTTTTTTCAGTTAAATACAGTAAATAAACAAGAAAATAATTATAATTTTGATACTTTTCATAAAAAATATAAAGAATATTTCCCAAAAAATAAAATCATTAATAATGATTTTTTAATATGGTTAATAGGATTTTCTGAAGGTGATGGTAGTTTTATTATTACAAACAAAAAAGATTTACAATTTGTAATAACACAAAATATAAAAAATTATAATTTATTACAGCACATTCAGGATGTGCTGGGTTTTGGTAGATTAATAAAACAAAATGAAAAAGCTAAAACATATAGATTAATAATAGAAAGAAAAAAAGATTTAGAATTAATTATATTAATTTTTAATGGTAATATGGTTTTACCTTCTAGAAAAAAAAAATTTATGAATTTCTTAGAGATATTTAATAAAAGAGTTTTAAAAAAATATAAACGGAACATCCTTAATGTTTATATAGAACCAATACAAAATACCATATTTCCTAGTTTTACAAATTATTGATTAGCTGGTTTTACTGATGCAGAAGGTTGTTTTTCCATTACTTTAAAGAATAACGAAAATAAAGGATTTAATATAATATTTGAATTAACTCAAAAACATGAAGAAAATTTAACTGTTTTAAGTAAATTAATATTATTATTTCAAACAGGTATTATAAAACCTCATTATCAAAAAAATAATTATAGTTATAGAATTTCAGGTTTAAAAAATTGTAAATCTTTATTAGATAGTAATTATTTTGAAAATTTTCCTTTAAAGACAACTAAATTTAATAGTTATTTATTATGGAAAGAATTATATAAAGAATTATTAAATAAAAATCATTTAAATTCAAATTTAAGAACTAAATTAATAGAAAAAAGTAAATTAATTAATAAATAATTATAAGTTGTTTACTGTTTTATTAGAAGAAAAAAAGATTATAATGAAGCTAAAGCTCCTATAAATATTAAGCAGATGTTTGAAATAATCGTTTACGAAATAAAAGACTTAATTATTTATATTTTTATATTCCGTATCATTGGTACAGTTAAAAGTTATAATCTAGTCATTTATGGCAACATTTGTGTTAACGGTCAAAAAATTCCTAGTTCAAGACCGTCAGATAATTTTTTTGAAACATTCTGCTACAGGCTGGTTCACAAATGGATCTCAGAAACACATAAAATGTGTTTCGGGGTTTAATGTACAGTGGGATCTGAAAAGAAATCTCTAAGTAGAGATTCTTAATAAGGCCTAATTTATATTATAAAATAAAAATTTTACAATATAAAGTGGGTACATTAACTAAAATAGAGGAATTAATAAAATAATTATTTTATTAAAAAAAATTTTAGACGAAATTATGAAAATAATCCGGATTTTAAGATAATTATCTTTTAATTTTTTCAGATTGGATTCTTTGGTCAAGGATGGCCTTCTGATAATTATAATTATCAGATAAAACAAACTATATGCGGGGAATTTATTATTAATTTTTTAAGTACATTAGAAATAAGTTATTTATTTAAAAATACCTTCTATGTAAAAATCTTATCAAAATATAATAATCCGCAAGTAACCAAAGCGCTGAAATTTTATTATAAAATTTCTGGTAATACACCAAGCACGTTAGTAGGAACTTCAGAGGCCATACGTTTGTTATCTACTAAATTTTTAAATATTACTAAAAATGAATGATTAGCTGGTTTAATAGATGGTAATGGTTGTTTTCAATTATCTAAAAAAGGTTATGCTAGTTTAGAAATAACTATGGATATTAGAGATGAATACACTTTACAATTTATTAAAAATATTTATGGTGGATCTATAAAATTAAGATTTAGTGCAAAAGCAGTAAGATATAGATTACATCATAAAGAAGGATTATTAAAATTAATTAATGATATAAATGGACAGATACGTAATTCATACAAATTAATTCAATTAAATAAAATATGTGATAAATATGGAATAAATTTTATTTATCCTTCTAATTTAAATTATGATAATGGTTGATTATCAGGTTTTTTTGATAGTAATGGAACAATAACTATTAATAAAACAAATACACAATTATCAATAAGTATTAGTCAAAAAACAGCTGAATTATTAAAACCTTTAGTAAATCTTTATGGTGGACATGTTTATATTGATAGAGGTAATTCTCAATCATTTAAATGATATATATCTAAAAGAGATGATATCTTAAAATTAATAGAATATTTTAAAAATTATCCTCCTAAATCAGCAAAAAAAAATAGACTATATTTAGTTTATAAATTTTATGAATTAAAAGATCTTAAAGCACATAAAGCTTTACCTGATACTAATTTTAATAAAAGTTGACAATATTTTTATATAAAGTGATTAAATTATGAATTATAATAGTAGATAAAGATATGGTCCATAAATAACATATATAAATGTTATATGCATCCTGAAGTACAATTTAAAATTAATATAAATTTGAATAAGAAACGATATATATCATTAATAAGTGATCATATACCTAAACATAAATACCCTAAATCTGATAAAGATTTTGGTTATTATTTAGCAGGTTTAATTGAAGGAAATGATTGTAAATTTATTAATAATAAATTAGAAATATATTTTCATAAAAATGATGCATCTTTAGCATATTATATAAAAAAAAGAATAGGTTTTGGTTCAGTTAAAAAAATAAAAAATAAAAATATATTAAAATATGTAACTAATGATAAAGGTATTTTTAATATTATAAAATTTATAAATGGTAAATTAAGAATAAAAAAAATAGAACAATTTATTAATTATATAAATAATTTAAATTTAGATATTCCTATTATAAATGTTTTAGATAATTCTAATTTAAAAAATAATTATTGATTAGTTGGTTTTACTGATGCAATTGGTAAATTTGAAATTAAAGATTTTAATTATATAAAAAATTCTCCAACATCTCTACTTAATCTCTCTACAGAAGATTCTAAAATTATATTAAAATTTATATTAAATCATAAAAATTATTTTATTTTAAATTCTATTAAAAATTATTTTGATGATCAATTTTATCTTATTAAACAAGAAAATTATTATGAATTAAATTTTACTAATTTTGATTCAGTAAAAAAAATAATTAATTATTTTGATCATTATCATTTATTATCTTGTAAATATATAAATTTTTTTAAATGAAGAAAAACTTATCGTATTATACAAAGAAATGAACATTTTACTAAAAAAGGTATAAATAAAATTAAAAAAATAAAATCTAATATGAATTCTTATTCAAAATTTATTTAATATAGGCTTCAAAAATTTACTATATACTGAAAAGTCTCTTTTTTTATATACTACATATATATAAAAATAATTTTTTTATATATTGTAACAATGTATATATTATATAGATAATCAGTAGATAATTTTTAATAAATTTTTATTAAAAAAAATCTCAGAGACTTAATATTTAATTAATTAAATATTAAATTAAAATACGTAAATAAATATATATATTTAAGATATAGTCCCAACAATTATGTGAATGATTGAATAAGATATTGTTATATTATTATTATACCAGGATTTGGTATAATAAGTCAAATAATTTCAACATTTTCAAATAAACCTATATTTGGTCAAAATGGCCCCGTAAACATAATATGTTTACTGCAACAAGCTATATGCAGGAAAATAAGAGTTAATAATTCAATTACTATACAAATAAGTCGTTTATCTTTTTTAAAGAATCTCTGTACAAAGATTTGGGATAATAACGCCTGTATATTTAAAAATATTAAACCGGTAAAATTTTATTTTACCGGGGTAAAAAGATTGATTATTTTTTATAACCCGCAAATAACCAAAGTACGAAACGTAGTACTACGTTTCCAATCGACAGTGATTAACTGTTGGTTAAGCATACGAGTAGGAATTTCAGAGGCCATACGCTTGTTATTAATAAAAAATAAATTTATAACTAAACGTGATAACATTATGTTTAAGGCTTCGGAAAATAATATTATACAAAAAAGTAAAATTTATTCTTCTTCTTCAAATTCAAATTCATTTAATGAATGATTAGCTGGTTTAATAGATGGTAATGGTTGTTTTCAATTATCTAAAAAAGGTTATGCTAGTTTAGAAATAGTAATGGAATTACGAGATAAAAATTGTTTGTATCAAATTAAAGATAAATTTGGTGGATCTATAAAATTAAGATTAGGTGTTAATCATTTAAGATATAGATTACATAATAAAGAAGGGCTACTAAGACTAATAGCTGCCGTAAATGGACTAATTCAAAATCCAACTAGATTACATCAATTAAATAAAATATGTATAAAATATAATATAAATTTTATATTACCTAAACCTTTAGAATATAATAATGGTTGATTATCTGGTTTTATAGATAGTGATGGTAGTATTTATTTAAATTTAAATTCGGATCAATTATTTATTACTGCTTCTCAAAAAAATAAACTATTATTAGATCCTTTAGTGAATTTATATGGAGGTAAAATATATATATTGAAATCAGCTGAAGCATTTAAATGGATGATTTGTAGAAAAGAAGAAATTAATAAATTATTAAATTATTTTACATTATATCCTTTAAGATCTGCTAAACATGCTAGAATAAAATTAATACCTAAATATCATGAATTAAGATCTTTAAAAGCTCATCGTAGTACAGAAACTTCTGTATTAGGAAAAGCTTGGAAACATTTTTTAATAAAATGGGAAAAATATGAAAAATAATTTTTATTAATAAAGAGATGGTCCAATCTTTCCATTTATATGGTTTCAACTTATAGTTGATTAAAAGAGAGTATTTAGGAATGGTTTATGCGATAATGTCTATTGGTATATTAGGATTTATTGTTTGAAGTCAATTTATGATGGCTTCCTATTATGGCGACATAATGGTAATTAATTTCACTATAGGCTGGAAAGATTCAACGTTATTAGCTACATTTTATTGTAAAAATGCTAATAATTATATCCAATCAGCAGGAAATTTTATAAAAAAAAGATCCTCAGAGACTATACGTGAAAATAATTTTGATTTATTTAAGAAAGCTTATAGTTTTTATTTTAAACAAAAATTTAAACAAAATGATCAATGATTATATTGATTAATTGGTTTTATAGAAGGTGATGGTGCTATATTAGAACATAAAGGTAGATTATTTTTAATTATTACACAAAAGGATTATAAAATATTAGAATATATAAAAAATACATTAAATATGGGTAAAGTATATTATCATAAAGATAAACATAATAATATAAAATATGGCAAATATAAAATTTTTAATAATAATGAATTGTTACTTATATATTTATTATTAAATGGTAATTTAGCTTTAAAACATAGAATAAATCAATTAAGTAAATGGAGAAATAATTTAATAAAATTTTATAAATTGAATCTAAATAGGTTCGATTTGGATTATATTCCTTTTACCGAAATTATAGATAATTTCCGACCTACTTTAAAAGATTCTTGGATTAGTGGTTTTACTGATGCAGAAGGTTGTTTTAGTGTTTATATTGAAAAAAATAAAAATAAAATAGATTATGTAAAATGTAGATTTATATTAGATCAAAAAGATGATATTGACATATTAAATAACATCTTAATGTTGTTCAGTCCTAATACAAAAAATATAAATAAAAGATTAAAAACTAATAATGTTTATAGATTGAGTATATCCTGTAATGATTATAAAAATTATAATTCTATTTTAATTAGAAAATATTTTGAAAATTTTCAATTAAAAACAACTAAATTTAATAATTTTTTAATATGGTCAAAAATTATTGATCAAATTCATAATAAGCAACCATTATCCTTTAATGAACTTCAAGAAATAAGAAAATTAAGAACTAAAATGAATAAGTATATAATAGACAATAATCCAATTGGATTAGCAAAATTTTCTTAAATAAAAATTATAAGATATAGTCCTGAGTTTTTTTTAACTCAACATCACATGTATACTGTAGGACTTGATGTAGATACTAGAGCCTACTTTTCGGCCGCGTGCGCCTTTTCATTATTAGAAACCTTGGATGTAACTATCTCACCTACATTTTTTCCTATATTAAATTTATCTCTAGTTTTAGGATCAATAAAAAAATCAGATCTTAAAATAATAAATAAAATACAAAATGAAAATTTAAATTTAATAATATGGGATAATCAAAAAATTAATTTAAATTTAAATAAACCTTATTTAACTAAAATTATTAGAGATAATATAAATCTTACAAATATAAATAAAAGTGTCATAATAGGTATATTATTATCAGATGGTTGGACTCAAAAAAGAAAAGGTCAAAACACTAGAATAGCTATAAAACAATCAATAAAAAATTTTGAATATTTATGGTACATTTTTTATATTTTATCTCCTTATTCTAGTGCTTATCCTTATCTTTGTAAAAGTAAAATTAGAGGAAAATTAAATTGGGCTTTACAAATTCAAACAAAACAATTATTTTGTTTTAATGAATTTGATAAACTATTTTATAAAGATAGAATTAAAATAATAAAAAAAGAATTATTTCATTATATAGATTACATAGCACTTGCTCATTGAATAATGGGTGATGGTGCAAAAAGAAATAAAGGTATAACTTTATGTACAGATAGTTTTACTTTAAAAGAAATCATATTATTAATGAATATTCTAAAAATTAAATTTAATCTTGATACAACTATTCATAAAGAAAAAAATTATTTTAGAATTTATATTAAACCTAAATCTCTTTCTATTATTATACCTTTTATAAAACCTTATTTTGTAAAATCTATGTTATATAAAATTCATCAATAATAAAAAAGTTAATATCATAATGGATTTTATTTTTTTAATGTAGAGGTGTAATATATTAAACTTACGGAGTTTTAGAAATAAAACCTGGACAATAGCATGTTTAAAAAAGAAATTTAGTTCGTATCCAAGATGCGAGCATGGTCATTTCTGAATAACGATACTCATGGTAAGGAAAACGAACCCAGTAAATTAATCACATATAGCAAAATATAAGCGGCTGTATATTTTGAGAAAGAATCTATTAAATTGTGATTTTAACAAATTTTATATATAAAATTTAAGTAATAATTTTTAGGGTACCTAAAAGTATATATATGGGTTTCTAATAAGAATTAGGGATTACCCATTAGATCGTGAGATCTTTTGGGTAACGGAGTTCTCATAGTACCAATAAATAATCTAATCCATTATTTGGGAAGGGGAACAGGAACGATATATATCGTTCTGGAGAGCCGTATGCAGGGAAACTTGCACGTACGGTTCGGGAAAGGCTTTTTAACTAACTTGCTATACAAGGGGTTAATCTGCTATTTCACATCTATGATGATTGGTCTACCTACTGGTATAAAAATTTTCTCTTGATTGTCAACTATGTATGGTGGATCTATTAGATTAGATACACCTATGTTATTCTGTTTTGGATTTTTAGCTTTATTCACTATTGGTGGGTTTACAGGAATTGTACTTGCAAATGCAAGTATCGATACGAGTCTTCATGATACATACTTCGTTGTCGCTCAAATGGGCCTGAATAATTTTTCTTTTTTAAATTATTTAGCATCTGACTATATGCTGGGAACTATATTATTCCTATATTATTTACTATTTATTAATACGTTTTATCTTAATAAATTAGATGTTAGTAAGAATTATGCTATTCTTTTAAATAGTCAAAATAATAATATTAAAGATTTAAATAAATCTAATATACAATCAGCAGAAAACTGTAAAGGATTCTCAGAGACTGTACGTCAGATACCAGAAAAAGAAGATTATAAATTTTGAAATTGATTTGCAGGTGTAATAGATGGTGATGGTAATTTTGATATTAGAATTAATCCTATTAATAATAATAAAGTTCTTAAACAAATTAGAATAAAATTACATAATAGAGATATTAGAATATTAAAACGTATACAAGATTTTTTACATATTGGTAGAATAAGAATTGATAAAAATAAACCTTATTCTATGTATATAGTATCTACTAAAGAAAATATGATATATATTATTAAAAATATTAATGGATTAATTAGATTAAAAGTACCTGGATTTAAAGAAGCTTGTAATATATATAATATAAATTATATTGAAGCTAATTATAATATAAAATTATATGACTCATATTTTGCAGGTTTAGTTGATACTGATGGTAGTATAGTATATAATTATGCTGGTAATAGAATAGAATGTAATTTAGAATTTAAATATAATGAATATACATCTAAATTAAATTTAGATAATACTATATTAAATTCTAAACCTACTATTATTAAACGTAAAAAAACTTCTAAAGTGAAAGGTCCAAAAATTTTTACATCTATTGCTTTTAAATTTCAAAATGTTAATAATATGTTATTTATATATGATTATTTTATGCATAATAGATTATATTGTGATATTAAATTTTATAGAGTAACTAAAATTAAACCTTTTATAGAAATTAGAAAATATAAAACATATCCTAAATATAGTCTAGAACATAAAATATATTCAAATTTTATAATAGATTTATTAAGATATGAAAATCCTTTATGATATAAGATTCCTTGTATTAATAAATATCTATTATATAAAGATTTATAATATATTTATTACTGGTAATTATACAGTCCACAATTTATACTTTATAAATTATATTTTCTTTTTTTACTTATATATTTATCTAATATTTTTTATATAGTGAAGAGTTATAAAAATAACTCTTATGCTCAAAAGTATGTTAAAATTACTCTTTTTAAAAATATTTACCTTAGATGTCAAAAACGTTTTTATTCTATCTCTCTAGTAGTTAAGAAAATCGTAAACTTTCCTTCTGACTCTTTTACTTTTGTAAATCCTTCTCTAAATAAACATCAGATTTGCTTTGATTTTAAAGATAAGCGTGGGTATTACTTATGAACTAATAAAGAAACAGGTAAATAATATATAGGTAGCTCTAGAAATTTAAGTTTAAAACTTATTGCATATTATAGACCTAGTTATTTAAGATTATAAAGCGATAGAGAAAGTGCAATATGCCAAACTTTACTTTAATATGGGTATGAATATTTTTCTTTATTTATTTTAGTGTAGAATTCAATTCCTTTGGGTCTTGATAGTAAGTCTTTTAATAATATACCTAATTTTATTTCTATGGAATAAAACTTTCTTGATAATTATATATTGGAGTATAATATTAATAGGATTGCTAGTTTTAAATATAATACTTTAATGGATTCTATAAATTAAGGAATTAATAATCCATCTTATGATAATAAAGAAGAGAAAGCTTTTATATGAGATAAAACTCATTTAGATGAATTAAAAACTCTATGATCTGAGTCTAGGGGTAAATTTAGTATTTTTGTATATTCTACAGCATTGCTGCGGAATTCGCCTATGGTAAATTCTAAAAAAATTCTTAAATTTGAGTGCTTATTTCTCAGTGAAGCAAAATTATCTGCTTATTTAAAAATTAGCTTATATTTTGTTAAACAAATAATTAGTGAGCTTAGTTCTTTTGAACATGATGCCATTATGTATAAAGATTTTGTAATATCTTTCCCCTTAAACAAGATTGATTATCTGATAATTTAAAAATTTTACCTATAAAATTGGGTTCAACTATTAAAGAAAAACGAAATATAACTATATATGGTTTTAATCCTTACTCAAATAAGTATAAATTTTAACTTTCTAAAGGGGATTATTTGGAAGACCTAACTGGATACAGATATACAAATATAAGAACTATTAATAAAAGAATAGATAAAAATACTATATATAAAGGATTTAATTTACAAACTAAACTTTTTAAAGAGTAAATACTTTAGGCGAAAGCTATTAATTAATAGATTTTATTTATATAAGATAAAACTATGATCTGCTTTTATACTATAAGTATAAATTTTCGCATTTTCACTATGTATTATCAATGGGTGCTGTATTCTCATTATTTGCTGGTTTTTATTATTGATCACCTAAAATAATTGGAAAATCATATGATGAAACATTAGGTAGAATTCATTTCTGAACTTTATTTGTTGGAGTTAATCTTACGTTTTTCCCTCAACATTTCTTAGGTTTAGCCGGTATGTATGAAATTACATCAAATGTAAAAAATTTTAATTTTCATTTATTTACTTCTATCTTATTTATGACTCTAGGGTCAGAACAAATATTTGGAGAAGTAATTTTAAATAATAATTTATTTTGTGCAGTAGTGCCTTGTAATATAATAACTATTTTTCCTTATGGCCCTTATTTAAAACCCGAATTTTTAAAGGAACCTATTCGCCTATATAAACCTAAATTAAATCGTAATTTAATAGGAGTTGAAAATCGAAAACGAGCAATAATTTATCAATGGTTTAATTTAATTAATGGTAATATTTATATAGGTAGTGCTTGAAACGGATCAAATCGATTATTATCTTATTGAACACCTAGTATATTAAAACGGAATAATCCTATATATAATAGTATTAGTAAATATGGTCATAATAATTTTTGTTTAGCTATTTTAGAGGATTTAGGACAGACAAATAACGTATCTAAATCTGATTTATTAAAGCGGGAACAATTTTACCTAGATATTTTATTTAAGCAGAGAAAAGAAGAACAAGCGCATACTATAAATGATTCTATATTAAATTTAGCTCCTACAGCGGGAAATACTTTAGGTTTTAAACATTCAGAGAAATTTAAATTAAATCGTTCAGGTGAATTAAATCCTATGTTTGGTAAAATATTTTCTCCTGAGTTTATTATTATGCAAACTCAAAATAAAAAAGGAAAAAATAATCCTATGTATGGTATTAAAAAATCAGCAGGAACTATAGCTAAATTACAAAAATTCATTTACGTATATGAATCTGAAACTAAAAATTTTTTAGGTTCATATTCTACAGTGCAATGTTCAAAAGAATTTAAAATGGGAAAAGATACTTTAACTAAGTATTTGAATAATGGATTGCCCTTTAAAAATAAATTATTTTCACGAATTAAATTACATTAATTTCTAAATGCCTCTATAGATTCCTTTAAAGATTCTATTAGAAAATTGGGTGAATTGCAAAGAAATCCTCCGTATACGGAGGATAATTTGTAGCGAAGTTTATTTCAATACAGCGGATCGTATGGATCTGTTTAGAAATAAAAACGTTCAACGACTAACGAGTGAGTAGTATTAACAATAACCTCGTACTGTTTTAATTTTATAAACAAAAGCGCCCAATCAGTTTAAATAAAACTGAAAGACATAGTCTGAACCCCTTGGTAACAACGGGAACTTAGGTATTTAGCCTATATATAACAAAATTGATGCCTAGAAGAATTCCAGATTATCCTGATGCATTTATAGGATGAAATATTATTTCATCATATGGATCATTAATTTCAGTTTTTAGTACAATCATATTTTTATATATGTTATATGATCAATTAACTTTTATTGAAAATTTATCTATGGAAAATTACTGAGAAAATTTAGAATTATTTCATCCTTCTATTAATTTTTCTTCTATTAAAAATGCCCCTTATTTAGAATGAACTTTACCTTCTCCTACACCTTTTCATTATATAGAAGAATTACCTAAATTAACTTTTGAAAAAAATATTATTAAATAAAAATTAGATCTAATTTTTATTTATTTTTACTTTTTTATTTTATTTTTTTTTTATTTTATAAAAATATTAAATTATAATTTAATATTTTTATTCTATTTTTTTATATAATATTTTTTTTTATATTTTAAGTATAAATTATAATTGTTTTTATTAAATTAATTAGGATAAAATTATTAAATAATTAAATAAAAAATAATACATATATAAATATATGTAAAGGATATAATAAATTATTATAATATAATTATAATAATTAACGGGTGTGGTGAAATGGTAAACACGTCATATTTAGGATATGATAGTAATATAATACTATGTGGGTTCAAATCCCACCATCCGTATAATTATTATAATAAAAATAATTATAATTAAAATATTTTTTATAAAAGCCATTATAGGTTAATTGGTAGACGATCTTTCTTCCAAAAAGAGAATATCCGTTCGAGTCGGATTAATGGCAAATATAAGGCTTTGTAGCTTAATGAAAGCAATTGTTTGTCAGACAATTAGTTGCCGTTTCGTAGACGGTCAAAGCCGTATTTATATAATATAAAGGGGATATAATATAAATGGTAGTATATAGCTTTTGCAAAGCTAAAGTAAGAGTTCAATTCTCTTTATCTCCATATTAATTTATAGTTATATTTTTTAATATAATTGAAAATTAATAATTAATTATTTATTTAATCGATCCCTAAAAATTTATAAATTTTTATTTATGAAACAATTATTTTTAACTTTTTTATTATTTAATGATGCTCCTGAACCATGACAAATATCATTTCAAGATAGTGTAACTTCTTCAATGGAAGGTATAGATAGATTAAATGGGTCAATTTATTATTATGAAATAATAATATTTACTTTAATAGGTTGATTATTTATATCTATATTTTTAAAATTTATTGGTCAATTCATTTCTTTAAAATATAATAATCATAGTTATAGATTAGAAATTATTTGAACTTGTTCACCAGCTATTGTACTTTTTAGTATTGCTTTACCTAGTTTTAGATTAATATATTTAACAGATGAAATCACAGAAGGTGATTTAACAATAAAAGTAATAGGTCATCAATGATACTGAAGTTATGAATATCCTGATTTTCCTTATGATATAAATTTTGATTCTTTTATGGTACCTACTGAAGATTTAGAATCAGGACAATTTAGATTATTAGATGTAGATAATGAAGTTGTTATTCCTGGAGGAACAGCAATTAAATTTATTTGTTCTTCTAGTGATGTTTTACACAGTTTTGCTATGCCTTCGGCTGGAATAAAAATGGATTCCGTACCAGGTAGATTAAATGCTGTAACAACTAATTTTGATAGATTAGGAACTTTTTATGGTCAGAATATTGGCCATGACGGTATTAAATGTACTGTTTTAATCATCAAATTGCGGGAATTCCTTAAAGAAATCTTAACCAACTGAGCGTCGTAAGACAGCTCTTGGCACAAGTAATGATTAGTGGTATGGTAAAATTAAGATTTATAATTTTATAGGTAATCCGCAGCCAAGTACCGTTATTTATTTTATAATTAAACGGTATACAGTTCATCGACTAAATGGTGATTGGTGTTATTAATATAATGCTTAAGATATAGTCAAACCCTATCTGAAAAGATACAGGAAATTATAAGTATTATAATTTCTGTTAAATAAATATTTAATTTTTAAATATTTAGGGAAATTTACAAATAGTTTATTAAACTAATTATTAAAATAATTAATTTTATAAATAAAATATAAATTCTATTTTATTTTTTATTATATTATTAATTTTTTTTTTCTATAAAAATAAGTAAAATTTTTAATAAAAATCTAAATTCTCTCATAGGAGATTTCGCAGCAATGCTGCGAAATATTTAGCTATAAATTTTATGAATAGTAATAAACTTATAACCTATACGATTATAAATAAAATTATATTAAATCAAAATTTATTAATTATTAATAATTAATTTAATGAATTATTAAAAGTTAAAAGTATAGAAATAGATTTACCTATAATTTTATTTTAAAATAAATAATTTTTAGATAAATTAATAGGTAAATTAAAATACCTAGAAAATATTCAAGTGTATATATGTTTATACATAAAAATACAGATTTAAAATATATAAGCTGGATCTCATTAACTGAGTCGCAAAATGGATTATTATAAAAAAAAGATTTACCTTTAACTCCGGAGAGGGTCTATCCTTTCTGATATCTGAAATGAATAAAATTTTTACCTATTTTAATTAAATATGAATTAAAAGTTTTCAAATTTAAAATATAAAAGTTAGATTATAATAAATTGGATTATTAAGATACCCTAATAATTAAGACAATATTTTCTGTTAAATAAATTTAAATATTTTAAGAGTAGTTAATATAGAATCTTCTAAAGGTATAGATATATTTATGATTAATTATGCAATATCCTTATTTATTTTTCTAAATTTTAAATAGAATTAAAAGAGTTTAAATTATATAGCTTGAAATTTGTAGAAAGTATTTAAATACTAAAATATTTTATTTAAATAATTATTTATTATTTAATTATTTAATATTAATATATATAAATAATAATATATCTGTTAAAATTTTTACAAATAAAAAAAAAAAAGAAAAATTATATATACATAAAGTATTAATAGAAAATATTTCTAATATTAGAAATTTAGAAAAGTTATATTTATGTAAATAATATTTTTATAAATATTACTTTAAATTTAGATTTTTTTATCATCTTATATAAAATATTAAATAAAATTAGATTTAACCAGTAAAAGCATTGCTGTTATTCAATATGTATAAATTAAAAAGTATTTCATCTTTTTTTTTTGTAAGTATATAAATAAACTTTTATCTAATAATTTTTAAAAAATAAAATTTATAATTAATGAATATAAAAATCATAAATTTATTAAAATTCTTTTTAAATATATAAAATAAATAAACTTTTATTTGTTTAAGGTTATAATTTGAAAAAAAAAAAATTTTTTTTTATCTTAGGTTTCAGATGAAGACGAACCCCGCAGAAGTTTTGAAAGTATTATTAATTCTGTAATATATTTTAATTCTTAGGTATAAATTTATATAGAAAAACTTAATATATTAAAAAAATAATAAAAAATATAAGGATTTTTTTTTTATTTATAATTTTTTATTTAAATAATTGTATTGTTTATTGCAATGTTCTGAATTATGTGGTATATTTCATTTAGGTATGCCTATAGTTCTTAATACTGTATCACATGAAAAATTTTTAGAATGATTAGAAAATTTTGAAGAAAATTCTGAATTTTTAGATTATAATAATAAATCTTTTATAGCATACAGCCCATCTGAAAGTTTTAAAAATTTTTTTAGAGAATTTAAATCTGGAATTAAAAGTTGTTTTGGTAGATCAAATGAAATTAAACCAAAAAAAGAGATTAGAATACCTACAGAAGAACAAATAGATAATTTATTAAAAATATAAATTAATATTTAAAATAATCTCATTAAATTTTTAATTTTTAATTTTTATTATTTAAAAATTTAATAATAAATAATTTAATATAAATATGTATATAAAGAGTTTTTTAAAATTATAAAAGATTATATTCAAGACGAATAAGATAATAAAATAGAAATAAAAAAATGACTATAAATAAATTTATCTCTTTATATAATTTTAATATAAAAATATAATATTTTTATTTAAAGATTAGCCATTATAAAAATATAATAAAAATAAATAATAAAATATTATAAATAAAATAAAAATAATAATATAAATATATATTTATATTAATTATAATAAAATATTATAATAAAATATTATAATATTTTATTATTCCATTTTGAAAGTATAATAATATATACAATTTAAATAAAAAATATTCTAAAAAAAAAAATAAAATAAAATAATATTTTATTTTATAATTTTTTATTTTTTTAAGTATAATATATAATTTAAAAGATATTCTAAAAAATATATAATATTATATATTTAAATAAAATATTAATAATAAACAATTAAATAAATAAGATGCAATTAAAAAATTATCCGCAACCTTATCATTTAGTTGATACTAGTCCTTGACCTTTAACTACATCATCTTCATTATTTTTAATAGCATTAGGAATAGTATTTAAAATTAATGGATTTAATGCTATTACTCTTATAACAGGTATTATATGTTTAATTTTAAGTATGATTTTATGATGAAAAGATGTTATAACAGAAAGTACTTTTTTAGGACATCATACATTAAAAGTACAAAATGGTATAAAAATAGGATTTATAATATTTCTATTTTCAGAAATATTCTTATTTTTTTGTTTATTCTGAGCTTATTTACATTCTGCTTTAGCTCCTTCAGTAGAATTAGGTAGTAGTTGACCACCTATAGGTATAGAAAGTATAAATCCTTTTAGTTTACCATTATTAAATACAATAATATTATTATCATCAGGTGCCACAGTAACTTGAGCTCATTATTCTTTAATAGAAGGATATAAATTTAATTTATTAATATCATTTTATTTAACAATATTATTAGCTTCTATATTTACTGGATTTCAAATATTTGAATATTATTATGCACCATTTACTTTTACTGATGGTATATATGGAAATACTTTTTATTCTTTAACTGGTTTACATGCTATTCATGTATTAATGGGTAATACTTTTTTAATTATAGCATTATGTAGAATAAGTTTAAAACATTTTACTGAAATTCATAATTTAGGTCTTGAATTAGGTATAATATATTGACATTTTGTTGATGTTGTTTGATTATTACTATTTATAATAGTATATTTTTGAGGAAGTTAAAATTTTTAAAAATTAATTTTTTTATATTTATAGTTTCTATTTTTATCATAATAATTAATAATATATTCTTATATTTTATTTTATTTCATTTTTTGATAAAAATTTATATTTTTAATTAAATAAAATTTTATTTATAATTTTATTTAATATTAAAAGTATTATTCAATAATTATTTTTTTTTTTAATAATTATATTTTAATATAGTATATTGTATATATATATAATAATAAAAAATTTAGAATATTTTATTATACATGAAAAATTTAAAAAAACATCCTATTCTTTCTTTAGCTAATCAATTTCTTATAGACTCACCTGCACCTAGTAATATTTCTTATATTTGAAATTTTGGTAGTTTATTAGGTGTATGTTTAATAATTCAAATAATAACAGGTGTAACATTAGCTATGCATTATTGCCCAAGTATTGATTTAGCTTTTGTATCTGTAGAGCATATCATGAGAGACGTTAATAATGGTTGAATTATTAGATATATGCATTCTAATACTGCTGGATTCTTCTTTATCTTTATTTATTTACATATGGGTAAAGCTTTATATTATGGTTCATATAGTAAACCTAGAATATTATTATGGTATACAGGTATAGTAATTTTTTTAATTGTAATGGCTACTGCATTCTTGGGTTATAAACATAGCCCAAAATTATTAAATAGTTATCTAATTGAAAATATAAATTTATTTATAATGGATAAATATTTATTAATGTTCAAATCACCAATAGTGATTTATAAAAGATATAATCATTCAAATAATAAAGCAGATAATAAAATAAATGATAAAAATTTAGGAATTTTACTAATTTTGTTAAAAAATAAGATTCAATATGAAAAATTTTATACTGAGGTATATCTTAATGAAACTCAATATAAAATGAGTAAAGAATTAAAAAATAAACAAGGAATTTATATGATATTAAATTTAGTTACAGAAAATTATTATATAGGTTCAGCTTCTACTAATAAATTTATGTCTCGTTTTATGAAACATTTAATATATTTATCTGGTAGTAAATTAATTAAAAATAGTGTATTAAAATATGGTTTACCTAATTTTGCTTTTATTATTTTAGAATTTTATCCTGAAATAATAAATAGAATGAACAACGAAGCGTTGTTTGGATTAGAAACTAAATATATAAAAATTTTATTACCTGAATATAATATATTAACTGAAGCTGGAAATTCTTTTGGTTATAAACATAATGAAGAAATTAGAAAAAAATTGTCGAATAATTTCTCTGAAGAAAGAAAAATTTTTATTAAAAATTTGAATTTAAATAAAAAATTCAAAATTGAAACTAGAAAAAAAATGGAAGAAGTTGCTTTAAAAAGAGTTCCTATAAGTTATGAAACTAAATGTATAACTAAACAACATCCTATTTATTTATATGATGATAAAGGTAATTTATTGTTTTTTTGTCCCAATATGAAATTAGCTGCTTTATTATTACACTGTAGTTATAAGACTTTACAAAGAGCATTAAAAAATAATAAAATTTATACAGATCCTTTATTAGTCGATTTTATTTATAAAAATAAATTTCTTAGTATAGAGGAAATATTATTAAATCTTAATATATATCCCTATATAAAAGATTCTAATAATAAAGATTTAATAAAGAAATTATATAATTTTACAGAAAATAAAAAAAAATTTTCTAATTCTACTAATAGAGAAAATAATAAATTTATAGTTGTTATCTTGAGATAATAAAAATTAATAAATATTTAATGATAATTTTACTGGTACTTATCTAATAAGTATATTTGGAAATCTTATATTAAAGATTTCCCATAAATATAATTATAAACAGTTATTTATTTAATAATGTAAATTCATTGAAGATATTAAATATTTTATACTTATTGGTTAAGTAGTTATATATAATTAACTTTTATTAGAAATATATATAATTAACAGTAAGACGATTATACATAATCGTTGAGTCCACTTAAAATTTTTATAATATATTTTAGGGGATTTGGTGACATTAGTGAAAACGATCAAAAATCATTATTAATATAATGAAATAGATCGTCGGTTAAATAAATAATCGCGACAGACTGGGTCACTAATGGGTGTCTGAAAGAAATGAATATATTTATCTTGGATATGATACTTAATGCACAGTCGAAAATTTCTTCTTTAGATTAATAAGAAATAGTATGTTTTACCTTTTGGTCAAATGAGTTACTGAGGTGCAACAGTTATTACTAATTTATTTAGTGCTATACCTTTCATTGGAACTGATATCGTACAGTCAACTACTTACTTAACACCAATTGGTGTTGTATCAAATCATGCATATAAAAAAGTACAAAGAATAAATAAATTTTATTATGAATCTATACCTTATACTTTTTTATCTATGTTTGTAGGTATTATAGATGGAAATGGATATATAAATATTAATAAAACAAAAAAAGATTATATAAGTATAAAATTAATATTAAATTTACAAATAGAAGATTATTCTTTATTAATTTATTTACAATCAATATTAAAATTAGGTAAAGTATATAAATATAATAAATTAAAAATTTCTAGATATATAATATATAAAACAGAATTACAAGAAATATTATTTCCATTATTTTTACATCATAAAATTCAGTTTTTAACCAGAATTCGATATAATCAATTTAATAAAGCATTATATATTATGAATAATAATATAAAAATATATTCTAAAATACCAGATACTTTTATAAAAATATCTGATAAATATCCAAAAAATATTAAAGATTATATAAATTTAACTTATTTTTCTAATTGAATAATAGGTTTTACTATTGCTGAAGGTTCATTTTTTATAAAAAAAAATAATGATGGTTGTTTTCAATTAAAACAAAAATATCATAATAAACTATTAAAAAGTATCCTAATTAAATTAAGAATTAATAAAAAAATTTATATTCATAATAATATATATTATTATTTTTGTTTATCTTCTAAAGAAGATATTCAAAAAGTTATTTATTTTTTTTCATTTATAGGTAATTATCCTTTAATTGGTTTAAAATTATTATCTTATCAAAAATGATTAAATTCCTTACAAAATAGTAAAAGATATAAAAATTTAACTTTTCCATCTTAATATTTAATTATTTGTTTATGGGCTGCGCAATATTGTAAAATATTGAAGGTAAATAGGGTAAATTGCAGGAACATTTTAATATATAATCTCTAATTATTAAAACAATCTGCAGCCAAGTATATAATAACATTTTAATAATTATATAAAGGTTCAACGACTAGATAGTGAATAATGTTAATAATAATCTATCATAAACGCCCTAAATCCTATAATTATAGGATTAAGAAATAGTCTAATATCAGTATAATAAATTATGTCATTTGAGGTGGTTTTTCAGTAAGTAATGCTACTTTAAATAGATTCTTTAGTTTACATTTTTTATTGCCATTCTTATTAGCAGCATTAATAGTATTACATTTAATTGGTCTAATGTAGGCCCATTAATTTAAAATTAAATTAATTAAATTTAGCTATATGCTGGAAGTTCCTAATACTTTAAGTACAAAATTTATACTACAGATTTCGTAAAAATCTTAAAGATATTACAATGGATAATCAGCAGGAAAGAAAATAATATTTTTATATTATAATCAATATCCTCAGAGATTACACGCTAAATATATAAATAAATTTATTTATATAATGATATAATCCAATTTTTATAAAATTAATAGTTACAATTTAAAAAATTATTAAGATTTTTTAGAACGAATTCTAAAATTAATAAATTATATAGATTAAATAAATTATAAAGATCTTCTTTTGAATTAAATGATTTTAAAAAATAAGTATTATTTTAGGAGATCTTTATATTACAAGATTTTCTTCAAAAGTTAATGTTAGGTTGGTATTTAGACAAGGTAAAATTCATAAAAAATATTGGAATTATTTATATGATTCGGTTAAAGATTTTATTAAAAAATATCTTTCTTTAATAATTGTTTTAGATAAAAAAAAATAATAAAGTTAAATATAATATATATTTTAGAACTTTAAGTCTTCCTTGTTTTAATGAATTTTACGAATTATTTTATAAAAAAATTATACCATTAAATATAGAACTATATTTAACTCCTATAGTTTTAGCAAATAGGCCGACAGGCATATCTGCCCATCGGGTTATTAGATTATGGATGATGGAACTTTTACAGGTTTAGGTGTTAGATTATATACTAACGCCTTTACTGAAATTGAAATAGATTTATTAATTAAAGCATTAAATAATAAAATGAAATAAAAAGTAACTAAATATAAATAAAATAATAATCAATCTATTTCAAAAAAAGAACTATAAAAGGTAAAATCATTAATTATAAAATATATATATCTATCAATGATTTATAAATTAGGTTCTAATGATTCTTAATTTTTTTGAATAATTTTATAAAATGCTACATCAACATGGTAGTAATAATCCATTAGGTATTTCTTCTAATGGGGATAAAATACCTTTTCATCCATATTTTTCATATAAAGATTATGTAACATTCTTTTTATTTTTTTTAATATTATCATTTTTTATTTTCTTTATACCAAATTTTATGGGTGAAGCTGATAATTATATACCAGGTAATCCTTTAGTAACACCTCCATCGATGAATATATTATTATTGAATATATTACCATTTATAAATAATAAAAATATTTGTTATGATACATCAGATTGTAAAGATAATGATATAGGTTATATTTTTATTAATAATGAAAAAAAAATTATTTCAAAAAAAGATTTATTATTTTTGATTGAGAAGATCAACGATAATACTTTAAAAAATTATAATTATAATACTGATTGAAATAATATGTTTAGATTATTAATAAATGGATTTTTTCAAGCTGAAGGTCATATAGGTGGTTATTTTGAAACTAAATTTAAATTTCGACCTATTATATATTTATCTCAAAATGCTAGTGAACATAGTATAAAATTATTTTGTTTACTATCTAAGACTCTGAATAATAAAATGAAATGAATAATATCAAAAAATACCTCGAATATATTTCATATCCGACTTCAATCAAGAGATTGGAATGTTATAATTAATGATCTTATTCCTTATTTTTCTTTAGTATACGGAGATAAATATAAAGGTTTTCAAAAATTAAAAGATATTTATCAAATATTAAAATTGTTTAAATATGATATAGAATCAATTAAAAATTTGTATTGGTTAGCTTACAATTTAATAGATAATTCTCAAAGAAAAATTAATTTATATGAGGCTCTATCTGACCTCGTATACACCGAACTAACTTCAATTGATATAAAAAATAAAACATATAAGGATAATAATGCTAAAATGTCTTTATTATTTATAATAGGTTTATATTTAGGTGATGGTAGTTTAACAATAAGAATTAGAGAAAATAAAAATCAAAATATCTGGTTTATTCCTCTGTTAAAAATAAGTCAAAAAATTACTGAAGATAATCAAATTTTATTTAATAGAATCCTCGTTTATTTAAATAAATTTAATATTAATTCTAATATTACTAAATCTAATCATCTTTATATACTTCAAATAGAAAATAAAAAAAATATAATTCCTTTATTAGAAATGATTGATAATTTTAATTATTTTCTATTTTTTAAAAAGTACAGATTTAATAATATTAAAAATTCTTTAAAATATTTACATACTAGTCTATTATATATAAAACCTATTCAATATATGTTATTAAATTATTATTATTCTATAAATATAGATTTTGAAAAACCTTTAACATATTGAACGAATATTCTATTAAAATCTACCAATAATAAATCTTTATCTAATCAATCATATATAAATTTATCTAAAAATACATCTTGGTGTGTTATATTACCAGTTTTATTTAAAATTAAACCCCGAAGAAAATATTTTTATTTTAAAACTTATAATAATTCAAGTGCTATGGCACTACAAGCTGCTATAGAATATAAAGAAAATCAAATAAATTTATGATTAAAAAATAATCCACTACAACTATCTAAAACAGATTAAATAAATGGTAATATCCAATTTTAATTACCTACATATTATATATGGTACCGTCGCCTAGATTATAAATTATCTAGGAAAAAAGGGTGAATTGGGAGTAATAAACTCCGAATAATCTTTGATTATTTTCAAGAAAGCTAAAGTATTATATACTATGCTAACTTGCAGCGAAGTATATAACAGCATTTTAATAGTTATATAAACGTTCAACGACTAGATAGTGAATAATGCTAATAATAATCTATCCACGAGCGCCCTTTAATTTGCATTTCGTATGAAATGGATTAATGACATAGTCTAATCAGTAACGAAAGTTACTGCGAAAAATTTAATATTATTTGTTTTTCTTATTGAGTACCTGAATGATATTTTTTACCTTTTTATGCTATTTTAAGATCTATTCCTCACAAATTAGGTGGTGTTATTGCTATGTTTGCTGCTATATTAATTTTATTTTTATTACCGATTCTCGACGTATCAAGAATCCGATCTTTACAATTTAGACCTTTTATGAAATTTTTCTATTGATTATTTATTGGTAATTTCTTTATTTTAATGTGAATTGGTGCTAATCATGCTGAACCTCCATTTATTTTAATAGGTCAAGTATCTACTTTATTCTATTTCTCATATTTCTTAATTATTTTACCTTTTATTTCTATTTTAGAAAATACATTAGCAGATATAGCAACATCTGGTAATAATTCTCAATCGAAACCTATGTTTATTTGATGAAGTAAAAAGGGAATAATATTTGATATTTAAGCTGGGATAAAACTAGGTTACAATATGCCGATATTACCTGAAAAAATAAATAATTTCATAAATATCCCTATAATAAGAATATTAAGAGTACTAGGAGGAATATTGACTATTTATTGGCTATATTATATGAATCTGGGTATTCAGGTTCATATAATTATTTTTAATTTGGCTATGACTCAATTAGGATTTATGTTTATTATTTCTTTTATAAAATTTATATATTTTATAAAAATTATTTTTTCAGGTAAACTTATAATCAAAAATTCTCCAGCTAACATAGGTGCTACTTCTACTGCTTTATTTGTATATTGTATCAAAGGAGTATGCATAATAACAGCATCAGCTTCAGCTATATTTGGTGTAGGCTTAGGAATAGATTATTTACTAGAAAAACAAGATAGAAATCCATTATTCACTCCTATAGTATCCAAATTTTTAGATAGTACATTGACTCAAATGGGTTATCCTAAACTAGAAACTCCTCTTACACAAACTGAAATTAATCAAGCTTATTCAGATAGCATGAAAAATTTTAATGATATTTGTAATAACTTCAATTCTGTACAATGTATGGAGGTTAAGCGGACTATTATTTTAAAATCTAAAATTTTAACAGAATTAGAAAATAATAAATAATGATGTTCATTTATAATTATTGTAATCATAAATATAAACTATTTTATTTTTTTTTTTTATGTTAATTATTTTTTTTTTAATTACTTGAGGTGGGTATATGAATTCTACTAAAACTTATTTTAAATTATTTGATAAACATATTAGAATTATTATATATTGTATAAAGGCTATTATTTTTATTAAAATCTTAATATTTATTATCATAGATCAATTATAATACCTAAATTATTTAAATTATTAATGTTTTATTATTCCTCTGAATTATCTTATATTAATTACAGTATAAACTATTGAATTTTATTTTAGTGGGTCAAGTATTTACTTTATTCTATTTTTTATTTTTTTTTTAATTATTTTAACTTTTATTGCTATTAGTCAAGTTTCTATAATATTTTATTTTTTTATACTTCTTAGTTCTAATACCTTAAATCTCAATCTTAAAAAATACTTTAAATAATTCTCTAATTTCCATACCTAAATTATAAAATCTATAAGTTTAATAATTAAAGATATCAAATTAAGTTATAATAAAGCAAATTTCATAATTTTATTACTTAAAATTATTCATAATTTTCATGAAAATATTTTAGTAGAATTTATAGAGTTATTAATGGTATTTATATATTATTAATGTTATCTAAAAAATAATACAGGTTATATTTATTTTTATATAATAATAATATCATTTTAAGCATAATACTATAAAAATTATATATTATTTTTTATTAATTTTTTATTTATAATTTTTATTTATTTGATATTTTGTTTCTAAAGATTCTTATACATTTACTTATAATTAAAAACTTTTTATGGATAAAAATCAATTTTAAATATATCTTCCTTTAAAATCTACTAAATTTATATATAAAAAACTTAGTAGATTAGGATTAGTTAAACTAAATAAAAAAAAATTTTTTTTTTATTGTTCAATTTTATTACTTATATTTTAAATATTTTGAGATATTATATATATGATTCAACTATTAGTTGAATCATACCTTTTTTCTTTATTAGCTTTTACATTCGACTAAAAATTAGTTTAACACGGGTTTACGATTATCATACTCTAAAATTAAATCTAACCTTAAACCCAATCTTAATACAACCTAGTACCAAAAATAACATAACATGCTATTTTATATATAAAATTTGCTACTTATTAAATTTTCTAATATATTTGACAATAAAATTTTATTTATTATAATTTACCTTTTATAAAGGTATTACTTAAATAAACAAAATTAGTTAGAAAAATTATAAAGATATAAACTAAATAAATAAATATATTTAATTTAAAATAATATAATATATAATTTTAATAGTATATGTAAAATGATACAAAATTAAAAATAAAAAAAATTATTTTAATTTTTTTAATTATTAAAAATAAAAAATATATTAAAAATATGTTAATATATAATCCTTTAGAACAATTTATTGTTAATATATTATTATCTTTAAATACTCCTTATTATACTTTTTCTATAACTAATTCAGGATTTTATATGATAATATCAGCAGTATTAATATATATAATATTAATGATATCAATAAAAGAAAATAATATAGTAGGTAATAGAATCACTATTTTAACTGAATCAATATATAAATCTATATTAGGTTTAGTTAAAGCTCAAATAGGAAAACAAAATGAAATATATTTACCATTAATATTAACTTTATTTTATTTTATATTAATAACAAATTTTGTAGGATTAATACCTTATGGTTTTTCTCCTACTGCTCATTTTGCTTTAACATTAAGTTTAAGTATTATGTTAATAATTGGTATGACAATAATTGGATTTGAAAAATATAAATTATCTTATTTTTCAGTATTATTACCTTCAGGTACACCTTTAGGATTAGTACCTTTATTAGTTGCAATTGAATTATTATCATATATAGCTAGAGCTTTAAGTTTAGGAATTAGATTAGGAGCTAACATAACTTCAGGTCATATATTATTAAATGTTATAAGTAGTTTAACTTTACAAATTATATCTATAAATATAATTTTTGCTATTTTATCTATTATACCTATAGTTTTTTTAATTTTATTAATGGGATTAGAAATTGCTGTAGCAATTTTACAAGCTTATGTATGATGTGTTTTAACTTCTATTTATATTAAAGATTCAATTGTTTTACATTAATTATTTTTATATAATATTATAATTAATATTATATTTTATTTACCTTTATATATTATAATATATAAAAGATTATAAATATTAATTTATTTTTAGATGAATAATGAAAAAACCTATTATTTATTATGCCTCAATTAATACCTTTTAGTTTTATTAATCAAATTTCTTTTGGATATTTAATACTTATTGTATTATCTTATTTTTTATCTGTATATATTATACCTAACTATATATTAAAAGATGTAAGTAGATTTAGTTTAATTACACCTTGAACAATAATATAATAATTTTTTTATTATAAATATTATAAAATATTCTTATAAAATATAAATATATTTACATTCTCTTTATATTTTTATTTTAAATATCTAATTATAAATTTATATATTTTTATAAAAATAATAATATATATACTTATAAATAAATTTTATTATAGTTATCAAAAGATTTATAATAAATAAAAGAATTAGATATAATTAAATTTATAAGCTATTTTATATTATTTTTTTTTTAATTAGTATATTTATATACTAATTTATGCTTTAGATTTTAATTTATATATATATTTTAATTAAATTTTATATTTTTTATTCTTTAATTTCTTTTTTTTTTATAATAATTATAATTATTAATTAATTTTTTTATTATATATAAATAATAACTAAAAATAATAATATAAATTTTTATAAAATTATTAAAACATTAAATTATTTATATATAAATATTATATATATAAAATGCCAGATTAGCTTAATTCGGTAAAGCAGTAATTTTGTAAATTACGTATTATGGATTCAAATTCCGTATCTGGCTAAATATAAAACCTACTTGGAGAAATTGGTAGACTCAAACGACTTAAAATTGTTTACACTTTGTGTGTGAGGGTTCAAGTCCCTCAGTAGGTAATAAAGAGAAGAAAGCATTTTGGTATTGCAATCGCCCTGTAAAGGCGATGGTTTCGACCATTCTGGGTTCAAATCCCAGTCTTCTCAAAAATAAAAAAGGGGAGATAGCTTAATTGGTAAAGCCAACTGCTCATAACAGGAAAGATGTAAGTTCAAATCTTGCTCTCCTCAAAATAAAAATATATATAAATAAGTATAAAATAATACATTAGACTCATAATCTAAAAAATTTTTGTTTTAATTAATGATTGATATATATATATATATAAAAAATAACGCGAATAAGTGTAAAGGTATGCACGTAAGGCTCATGACCTTGAAGAGATTGTTCGAATCAATCATTCGCATATATAAGATCTCATCATCTAAAGGTAGGATCTGGCACCTTCACTGCCATTATGTTCGTTCGAATCGGACTGAGATCAAAATAATAAAGGAATCGTAACTTAAAGGTTAAAGTATTTGCTTGATAAGCAAAAAATAATGGTTCAATTCCATTCGATTTCAAAAAAAAAAAGATTAGATATCTTAATGGTAAAGTATCGGGCTGCAAACCTGATTATGAATGTTCAATTCATTCTCTAATCTTATCAAATTATTAAGTTAAATATTTTGATATATAAAATAAAAATATTGGGAGTATAACTTAATCGGTAGAGTATCAAACTTTTAATTTGTATAGTTTGGGTTCAAATCCCAATACTCTCAATTTATGCCTTGATAGCTTAACAGGTTAAAGTACGGAACTGAAAATTCTGAGTAGGATGTTCGAGTCATCCTTAAGGCATTTAAATAGCTGTAGTAGCTTAATGGTAAAGCCAATCACTGTTAATGATCGGATCTCTGTTCAATTCAGGGCTACGGCTGATTATAAAATTTATAAAGGAAAAATAGCCTAATGGTAAGGCAATAGCTTGCTAAGTTATAGATGTAATTAACATCTTTGAAGGTTCGATTCCTTCTTTTTCCGAGGAAAAAAAAAAAACAAAAGGATTAAATTTTCCTATATTAATAAAAAAAACGAATGAAATTAGCTTTATTATTATTTTTAATAGGTATATATGGTATAATTTTAAATAGAAAACATTATCTTTTAGTATTAATATCAATTGAAATTTTATTATTAGCTGTTACTATTTTAGTACTTTATTTTTCTATTCTTCATGATGATATGTTAGCTCAAATATTTGGTTTATATATTATATCTATTGCTGCTGCTGAATCAGCAATTGCTTTATCTATATTAGTAGCTTATCATCGATTAAGAGGTACAATTAATATTATATTACCTACAGAAACTGCTTTACTTCCTCAATTTAGTTTATAATTATTAATTCTTTTATAAGGGTAGATGACTGAGTTGGTTTAAGGTGCTTCGCTTGAAACGGAGAGAAGTTTTGAATGACTTCCATGGGTTCAAATCCCATTCTACCCGTTAACGGATAGTAGCGTAATAGGTAACGCCTCTAATTTGGGATTAGAAGATTGTAAGTTCAATTCTTGCCTATCCGAAAAAAAAATAATGGTAAATTAAAAAGAAAATTTTTTATAAAAATAAAAATAAATGAATACATTATTATTATTTATAATATTAACACCTATTATATTAACAACTTTATTAGTTATAAATCTTATAATACCTGTAAATAAACCTGATTTTTCAAAATTATCACCTTATGAATGTGGTATGGATACTATAGGTACAGCAAGAGAAAAATTTAATATACAATTTTATTTAGTCGCAATATTATTTTTAATATTTGACATAGAAGTAATATTTTTATTCCCTTTTGCTTCTGTTTTATATAATATTTCTTTATTCGGTTTTTGAATAGGTACAATATTTATACTTGTATTAACTATAGGATTTATTTATGAATTAAGTAAAGGTATATTAAATTTTACAGATAATTAATTTATAATTTTCTTATTAATTCTATTATTTATTAAAAAAAAAAATAATAAAAGAAAAATAATTTAATTGGTAAAATATCAATTTTGGAAATTGATTTTAAGGGTTTAAAAAATTTTTTTTTCTGTTATATATTTATATACACTCTTAACTTAATAGGTAAAAGTAATAATCTTCGAAATTATTAATATAGGTTCAATTCCTATAGAGTGTTTATAAGGCGAATATAGTTTAAAGGTAGAACTACAATTTGTGGCATTGTTAATATGGGTTCAATTCCCATTATTCGCCTTTTATATAAGATGGACATATTAAATATAATAACTCGTTTAGCTTAATTGGATAAAGCATCGATCTTCTAAATCGTATATTGTAGGTTCAAATCCTTCAACGAGTGAAAAATTATGAAGATAAAAAAAAGTAAGAAATTATAATAAAAGTAAAAGAAAAAATATAAAAAAGATAAAAAATGATTATATTATTATTAATAATACCTATAATAGGTGTAATAATTAGTTTACAAATAAATGATAATAAAAAAATAAAAAAAATAGGATTAGGTACAGCTATGATAAATTTTATAATATCTATAATAATGTGAAATAGATTTGATTACAGTTGTATTCAACCACAATTTTTAATAAGATTTACTGATATAATTGCAGTTGGTGTAGATGGTATATCATTATTATTTATATTATTAACAACATTTATTATAGTTATATCAATATTAGCTAGTTGAGATGTAGAAGAAAATATTAAATATTTTATAAATTCATTATTATTATTAGAAACTATATTAATAGGTGTATTTGTAATATTAGATATGTTAATATTTTATATATTTTTTGAAGCTTCACTTATACCTATGTTCCTTTTAATTGGTTTATTTGGTAGTAATAGACAAGGTTATAAAAAAGGTAAAGAAAAAGAAGAATTAACTAGAATATATGCTACTTATCAATTTTTTTTAATGACATTAGCAGGATCATTATTAATGTTATTAGCTATATTAACTTTATATTCTTTTTCAGGTACTTATGATTATATTTTTATTTCTTCATCATATTTTTTACCTTCAAGACAATTTATTTTATGGTTAGCATTTTTTATTTCTTTTGCTATTAAAACACCTTTATTACCTTTTCATCAATGATTACCTTTAGCACATACTGAAGCACCATTAAGTGGTTCTATTATATTAGCTGGTAAACTAATGCTAGCTCTAAATTTAGCTATATGCTGAAAACTCTTTTATATTTTAAGACAATCAGTAAGAAACTATATCATATTTGATGATCGATTACAATCGATCGAAAAAATATCTTCAAATATAAATTTTATGATGTATGAAGATAAATTTCATAGGATCTTCAGAGACTATACGCTAAAAATAATTAACAGTTATATATATAAATTATATACTTTTGAATTAAATTATAGTTATAATTTAATAATTCCTATTAAAAATTTATACTTTTCTACTTTTATAAATAAACAAATTAATATTGATAATATAAATACTTTATTAACTAATAATATATTATTTTTAGGTTCTTATTTAGCAGGTTTAATTGAAGGTGATGGTTGTTTTTATTTACCTAAAAATAATATTAATACACCTCAAATTATTCTAACTTTTCATAATAAAGATTTTCCTTTAATGGCTACATTACAAAAAATTTTAAATGTTGGTAATATATATAAAATTAAAGGTAAAAATGGTTATCATTACAGAATAAGTGATAAAAACGGTTTAGAAAAAATAGTTATTTTAATTAATGGTTATATGAGAACTTCTAAAATTTATCAATTATATAAACTTATTGAATGACTTAATAAAAAAAATTTGAACATTCCTAAAGTATGTTTGGATAAAACTCCCTTACAATGTAATGCTTGATTAGCCGGATTTATTGATGCTGATGGTCATTTTTCTGTTAGAGTATCTATTGATAAAGAAACTAATAAATTAAAAAAAACTGCTTGTAGTTTAGAATTAGTACAAAGACAAAAAGATTTAAATGGTATTTCTAATTTTGATACTATGTCTTTAATTAGTAAATTTTTATTATGTAATGTAAAAGAAACTAATACTACTTCTAAAAATCCACAATATAGAATAAGAACTACAAATTTAAATAGTAATCTAGTTTTAAAAAATTATTTAAATCAATTTGCTTTATTTAGTAGTAAATATTTAGATTATAAAGATTGATTAAAAGTATTAGAATTATTTTATATACAAAGGAAAAAAAATGAAAATGATATAAAAAAAATTATAAAAATAAAATCTAATATGAATAATAGAAGAACTTATTTTAATTGAGATCATTTACAAAATTTTTATAAATAAAACTGTTTTAATTATTAAAATATAGTCCCAACCATATAAAATATATGGAGTATCTACCAAATTAAAAATTATAATTTTTAATTTGAAAACCAATAGGTTTATGACTTTTTTAGTAGTAGATCAAGAAAAAAAAAAAGATTATGTTAAAATTAGCCACTTATGGATTTATAAGATATTCTATAAATTTATTTCCAGAAGGTTCTTATTATTTTTTACCTTTAATATTACCATTATCAGTCTTAGGTATAATTTATTCTTCTTTTACAACTTTAAGACAAATAGATTTTAAAAAAATTATTGCTTATAGTTCTATTGGTCAAATTGGCCCAGTAAACATAATATGTTTACCGCAACAAACTATATGCGGGGAATTTAAGAAATTAAGAGGTATTAATATAATGTCCCTGATTTCAATATTTCAGAATACTAAAATTGTTAGCAATCTTATTTTATTTTTAGATTCCGTTTTAGTTAGAATTTCTATAATATATTTAAACAATCCGCAGATAACCAAAGCGCTGAAATTTTATTATAAAATTTCTGGTAATACACCAAGCACGTTAATGGGAATCTCAGAGGCCATACGTTTGTTATTTACTAATATATTCAACCAATATTTTAATCCGATTAAAATTTATGTTAATTCATATTTAAATTTTACTTCTATGTATACTACTTCTACTAAAAATAAAAATAAAGCCAATAAAAAATTTTTTGAATGGTTAGCAGGTTTAATAGATGGTGATGGTTATTTCTATATTGCTAAAACAGGATCTGTAAGTTTAGAAATAACTATGGATTTAAGAGATGAACATTGTTTATACTTAATAAAACAAAAATTAGGTGGTTCAATAAAATTAAAATCTGGTGCAAAAGCAGTAAGATATAGATTACATCATAAAGAAGGAATATTAAATCTGACTAATGGTATTAATGGGTATATAAGAAATCCAATAAGATTGGATCAATTAAATAAAATATGTATAAAATATAAAATTGAATTTATACAACCCCTACCATTGACATATGATTCTGGTTGGTTATCTGGATTTTTTGATAGTGATGGTAGTATATATATGAATAAATTGAATTATACTATAGTTTTTTCAATTAGTCAAAAATATAATTATCTTTTTAAACCTTTAGTAATTTTATATGGGGGTAAAATTTATTCTCATGATAAAAAAAAAAATACTTTTAGATGGGTTATTTATAAAAAAGAAGAAGTACTATCTTTATATAAAAATTATTTTCATCTAAACCCTTCTAGATCGAGTAAATTTACTAGAATTAACTTAATACCTAAATTTTATGAATTAAAAAATCTAAAAGCTCATTTAGCTGATAATAACTTAATTTTAAATAAAGCATGGCAACAGTTAATTAGTTCATGGGATAAAGGTTTTAAATCCGAATAAGTAAATAAAGATATGGTCCAATACAATATTTTTTTATATTATAAGCATATGGCTATAGCAATAATGAGTTTATTTTCTTTTTTATATCAAGGTATATCTGGATCTATATTTTTATCTTTAGCTCATGGTTTTACTTCTCCAGGTTTATTTATTTGTGCTGCTATTTTATATGATAGATTTCATTCTAGAATTTTATATTATTATAAAGGATTAACTAGTTTAATGCCTATATTAGGTATTATATTATTTTATTTAATTTTATCAAATATGGCTACTCCTTTTACTAATAATTTCGTTGGTGAATTTTTATCTTTTATTGGTATATTTGAAATTAATCCATTTATGGGTATATTTAGTTCTTTAAGTATCATTTTAGTTGCTACTTATTCTATTTGATTTTTTGATAAAATATTAAATGGTTCTTATTCTTTATATTTAAAATCTGTTTTAAATTTATTTTCTAGAAAATATTTTTATTTATTATTACCTATATTAATTGGTATTATTGTTACTGCTATTTATCCTAATTTATTAACAGATATTATTGAATATGATATTTCTACTATATTATTAACTATATCTTACAATAATTATTTTGTTTAAATTTCTTCCCTTTTTTATAAAATTTATTAATAAAATTTATCTTAATTTAGATAATAAAAAATATTTATAACATAATAAATTTTATAATATCAATACTCATTATAATTTTATAAAAATTTTTTTTTTTTAATTATAATTTATATATAATTTATGCTTATTTTATTTATTTATATTGTAAAAATTTAAATAAAAATTAAGTTTCTATTATTAAAGATAATTTTTTATGATAAATTTAATATAATTTATATTTTTATATAATATTATAATTTATAAGAAAACTATAATAAATATTAATTAAATACTTTTCAATAGTTCTATTTTAAAATTTATATCATATTCAAATAAATTTTTCATTATTAATTGAATAAAAATTATAATTTGTATTTTTTTGATTTTATAAATTTTTAATTTTTCTATATATGTTTAACATATTTTTATATATTAATGATAAATATAATAAGTTTTACTTTATAAATAATTTAAAAAAATTTATAATAAATTATATAAATAGAATTAATATCTATATTAATTAAAAATATTATTTTTTATATTTTTCTTATTTAGGATAAAATTATTTTAGAATCATATAAAAAATAATACATATTTAAATATATGTAAAGGATATAATAAAAAATAAAGTATAAAAAGGAATCATAGTGAATGACTAGCCATTATATAAAGGAGGAATAAAACCAAAATACTGTTTAAGAATTGATATACAGTAAATTCCTAAAAGGCATAATTAGGTATACCTAATTATGATAGTAAAAACTATCCTAATTTACCTGTTGAACTGAAACATCTAAGTAAACAGAGGAAAAAAAAAATCAACCGAGATATTTAAAGTAGTGGTGAGCGAAATAAATATAGCCAAAATTTATAAAAATAATAAAATATACATAAAAGTAAAAAAAAGTAATTTAAAATTTAAATTCTTTACCAAGGATGGTTAAAGTCCAGTAATATTATTTTTATAAATAAAATAAAGTAAAATGAAAGATAATTTGTTTGAAAATAGGGGAACCATCCTCTAAGGCTAAATATAATATAATGAGCGATAGAGTAAAGTACCGTGAGGGAATGTTGAAAAGAAGTTATAAAATACTAGTGAAATAGAGCCTGAAACTCTGATTCTATAAGTTCCAGTAGAATAAAAAAATATATTTGACTGGGTACCTCCTGCATAATGGGTGAATTGCTTGCCCAGAAGTATCGTAAGATATTTTGTAATACTGGCTCATGACTGTAAAAAGTCGGTTGGGTAATATTAATTATATTTACCTAGCTAACGGTAAATTCTAAGGTTTATAACTATGAAAATACCGTGGGAAGCTAATAAATCGTAGAAATCTATACTTTAAACTCTTATTAAGAGTTTGACTTTTTATTTAGCCCTGTAACGACTTCGATCGAAAGATCGAGACGAATTATTAAAATTTGTAACACGCCAGCACTGAAATGATTTCATAAAATCATGGTTTAATAAAATTTTTATTTAAAAGAAAACAAGGAAGAGTAATATAAAAATTTATATGATTAATATATTTTACACTTTAAAATCTTATTCATTAGTTAGATCTTATAGAAAATCTTCTAAATTTGATATGAAAGTAACTGATAATTTGAATGAAATAATTATAGGTTCATTATTAGGTGATTTAACAGCTGAAAGAAAAAATTTAAACAGTAATACACGTTTACAATTTAAACAATCTGAAAAATATAAAGATTACATAGATCATTTATATGATTTATTTAAAAATTATACTGGTTCAATCCCTATATCTTTAAATAGATTTGATAAAAGACCTAATAAACAAAAAACATATAAAGCTGAAATTCTTTCAGAATTTCCGTTTACCATGTTTTAATTATTATAAAGATTTATTTTATAATTTTGAAGGAAAAAAAATAGTTCCTCAAAATATTGAACAATTATTAACTACTCGAGGATTAGCATATTGATTAATGGATGATGGTTATAAGTATAGGAATAATTTTTATATTTGTACTGAGTCTTTTACAATTGAAGAAATAACATTATTAATTAATATGTTAAAAAATAAATTTGGTCTTGAATCTAGTAAACATAAATATTCAAATGGATATAGAATTTATATCCTAAGTTCTTCTATGTCAAAATTTAAAGATTTAGTTTATCCTTACTTTTTACCTGTATTTTTTTATAAATTAATATAATTCTAAAAAAAAAAAAAAAAAAATAAAAATAATTATTTTATCCTAAAATTTTATTCAGTTGAATGTATAGTCTATGCCATACGAAAGTATGGAATAAATGCAGCAAGTTGATAAGAAGAGCAAGAATAATTTCTTAATTAAAAAGGTATATAGTTCTTTTTATCAGACCCGAAACCAAGTGATCTTTACATGATCAGGTAGATAGACTGAACCGGTGTATGTTGCAATATACTCGGATGAATTGTGTAAAGGGGTGAAAGGCCAATCTAACTTGGAGATAGCTGGTTTTCCGCGAAAACTATTTTAGTAGTACATTTTATATAATTTTACTCACTTATGCTATGGATTTTATACATTTTGTTTAATTGGGGGAGTTTAATTACTTTTATCATTGAAATCTAATCAAAAATGAAGAGAAAAATAATAAATAAAATAGTCAGACATATTGTGCTAAGATAATATGTCTAATGGGAAATAGCCCATCACCTAATATAAGGTCCCTAATTAATAACTAAGTGAAATAAAGAGAGTATTGTTTCTTATTCAATCCTTTAGTGGGCTTGGAAGCAGCCAACTTATAGTGAAAGCGTAATAGCTCAGGGAAATCCTAAGAGGAGGGACGACGCATCAAAAATTTAAGGGTCTAAGTTATTAACCGAGAATAGGTTGAAAAAGGTAGCGGAACATTCAGTAAATGATAATAATAAAAGTATAGAACTTTTATAAAATATCTGAATAGATAATGCTGACATGAGTAGCAAAATGAAATGTAAAAATCATTTCCGCCGAAAAAAAATAGGTCGCAGATACTATATTTTATATTATCTGGTAAAACGGTCTCTAAGATAAGTAAGTAATCTATCGATGAGTTCATAAATATAAATTCTTATATTAAAATTTATTCTATTTTGTAGAATTTGATTAATATTAGCTGGAAAATTATTATGTTAAACCGTACTTAATCCGACACTGGTTTTTTAGTTTAATATACTCAGGCGTTTGAGATAATCATCTTGAAGGAACTCGGCAAAATCACTTTGTAACTTAGGGAGAAAAAGACGAGAATTTATTTCTCGGGCACAAAATAGAAGAGAACAACTGTTTACTAAAAACATAGGACTTTGCTAAGAATAAAACTTTCAAAGTATAAAGTCTGACACCTGCCCGGTGCTAGTTAGCTAAATATAAAAGGTAATAAGCTTTTTTATAACCCCTAGTAAACGGCGGTCCTAACTATGAGGATCCTAAGGTAGCAATATCCATTGTCATTTAATTTGTGACTCGCATGAATGGTGTAATGATTCTCTTACTGTCTCCAAGATGAACTCAGTGAAATTACAATATCCGTGCAGATGCGGGTTACCATTAGTTAGACGGGAAGACCCTTTGAAGCTTTACTGTTAATAAATATTGAAAATAAATATTTAATTATAAGGTAATCTATCTAGATACAAAAATTTTAACCTTTTTTTATTATTTATTTTTAATCATATATATGACTTTATTATTTATGAGACAGTTTATCTGGGATGGAATCCTCATAAATAGTAACTGAGGAGTTCGAAGCTCAATTATATTTAATAGGGAAATTTAAACTCTATTATATGAGTACTAAAATATAATGGTTAAAATTGAGTTAATGGGAAGGACAACAATCCAACCCTTGATTTACGTCAGACATAGTGATCCGATGATCTCAGTATGGAATGGTCATCGCTTAACGAATAAAAGCTACTCTAGGGATAACAGGCTGATGAGTCCCGAAAGATCATATCGGAGGACTCGTTTGGCACCTCGATGTCGACTCATCTTATCCTCGTTGAGCAGCACTAGCGAAGGGTTTGGCTGTTCGCCAAATAAAAAGGTACGTGAGTTGGGTTAAATACGTCGTGAGACAGTATGGTTCCTATCTTCTAATGGAAAAGGAATTAAAATATTGGATTTTACTATTGTACGAGAGGAATTAGTAGAGTTAATTTATGGTGTACCAGTTCCGACAACTAGAAGTTTGTCCGATGGCTGGAATGCTATATTAATAAAGAATAACGACTGAATGCATATAAAGTTGGAAATCTCCCAATTGAAATTCCTAAAAGATACGCTTAAAAATAATGCGTAATAGGCTATAAGTAATATAATCGTGAGATATGCGCTATATAGTACTAAAATTCAAGAAACTTTATTTTTATAAATCAAAAATATAAATATAATTCTAATATTAGAATTATATTTATTTAATAATAAGGATTTAATATTAAATATATATATATAATTAAATTAATTTATATAAACAATAAATTTGAGTTTAATCTTAGCTCTGAATGAACAGTTTATTATTAACTTTACACATGCTAGTTTTGCAATAAAAGCAGCGAAAGGGTGAGTAATACAGTAAGTATCTACCCTAAAGTAAAGTTAAATACTTTATTACAACAAAGTTGGCTTTAGGATGAACTTAGAATTTGGATTAGGTAGTCGGTAAGATTAATAGCTTACAGAACCGAAGATCCATAGTTGATCTGAGAGGATGATCAACCACAATGGAGATGAAAAAAGAACCATGGGTTTTATACCCCAGCAGTGAGGAATTTTGGATAAGGATCGCAAGATCGCTCCAGTTAAATAGTTAAAAAAAATAGGTTGAAATAGATTTATTTTTTTTTAAAAAATAGATTATTATGAATTTATATTTTTATTTTAATCCTGACTAATTTCGTGCCAGCAGTCGCGGTAATACGAGAAGGATAGCTTGTTATTCATCATGAATTGGTGTAAAAAGTGATTAGGCTGTAAAATAACTTATTTTTATTAAAAAAATAAAAGTTTAAAAAATAAAAATAAAAATTATTTTACTTGAGTGTTTTAAAAGGAATTGGAATTTTTTAT
>JANBPA010000421.1:0-10025 GCA_027575275.1 Coemansia sp. RSA 2711
TTACAGGTACATGGGATATATTGCCAATTTCCCACAAAATAGCCGAAATTTGGCTTATCATGATACGGCACACATACGATAAACAAAATACAAGAGCTGTTCTGGCCAGCCGCAAAATAAACCTGATTTATAGCGGCTGGAGTTTTTGTGGCAAGCTCGAGACCGTTTTGGATTTAATCTCCGGCAGCCCAAAAATTGCCCGAACTTTGTCATCCACGAAAAGCGTTAAAAACAAGCAAACGTTCGACAAGATATAGGAAAGAAAAATAGGTAGCAATTAGCGTGGCCAGTCGCAGTAGATGTAGTCGCCGTTCTGGATACATGCAGTGCCTGTGCCGCAGTGCTGCGACACCCATACGCCGGCCGCGCACACGGCGAACTCGGGATCCTTGCCGTCGCCGTGCAGGCAGCGATACTGCGACTGGTCGCCGCAGTTGCCGCCAATGTGCGGCGCAGTGCCATTCCCACTATGGTCGCCTGAGCTGCTTGCGGCGGGCAGCTCGGACGGGCTTGAAGCAGATGGCGCAGATGTGCTTGAAGCAGGCAGCTCTGACGTGTTTGAAGCGGACGCGCTTGATGCGGGCAGCTCGGACGTGTTGGTTGTGGGCTGCGGGGCCGATGACGTGGGCGGATGCGACGGGGCGGGTTTCTGCGAATCCGAGCCCAGCACCTTGTGCACGGCATTGATCAGCTCGTCGTCGTGGTCCATGGTGATGTCAAACACCGAGACACCAGCCAATCCGCGCTCAGCAACATAGCTGGCCTTTGCGTGGATGCTCGGCGGGTCGTCGTAGCTAATAAACGTCTTTGACTCTGGGTTGTACAGCCAGGGAGTCAGCGACAGGCTGTCCCAGTAGCGCTGCCACGGCGCATGCGCAGACTCGGCGGCGTCCAGCACGCCCTGGCGGCGCAGATTGCCAAACGACCAGACGCCGGAAAAGTGCGGCTTTTCGCTGTTGCAGCGGTCGGCCCACAGCCCGTCGTCGTTGTCGCCGCGCGGAATCTCCTCCTCACGCGCCTGGTACAGATTCCACGTCTGCGCAGACATGTCGGCGCGGGCTACGGCTGCCCGCCCGTAGAACGCCAGCCCGGCGGTGATCTGCGCCGCTGGGAACTTTGCCGCGGTCCAGCTGTCCACAGCCGAGATCAGCGACGCCTGCGACCCCTTCCCCAGCTGGAGGCTCAGCGGCGCGTTGGGCCCGGTCGTGTCGCCGTGCGGGCCGTTGACGTCATATGCAAGGATATTGATGTAGTCGACGAGCTTCGCGTACTCGGACACGTCCTTCAGCGGACCCTCAGGCCCCAGAAACGGCGTCATGCCGACGCCCATTGCTACCAGCTTCTTGCTGTCGGCAAACGCCGCGTCAAGCTCGCTGCGCAGCTCCCGCAGAAACACCAGCAGGTTGGCCGCGTCATTCTGTACGTCCAGCTTGTTGCACTCGTTGGCCACCCAGTCAATATCCACGCCGTCCAACCGGTTATCGTGCAGGCTCTGGACAATCCCCGTGATCAGTCGTTTGCGATCGTCTGTGGATTTGAGGATATCCGAAAAGTATATCGACCCCGACCACCCGCCCAGCGCCAGCAGCGGCTTCACGCCGGCCTTCTGCACTTTACCAGCAAACTCGTGCACGTTGTAGCTGGCCTCAAGCACAAATGACCCGTTGGCCAGCGGCTCGGCAAATGCCAAGTTGACGTGCGTGTACTTTGCCAGATCCACGCCCGTCATGTTCTTCCACGACGGCGCGTACCCGGCAACTATGCTTGCTCCCACACAAGCTGCGCTAGACGCCAACGCGCTTACTACAAATGCCAACCCCGATTTCATAGCTGCTTTGGATAATATTGGAAGATCTAAATAAGAAAGAAAATATGGCAAAGCCGCATCCGATCGATCCCAAATTATGCCAAGGGGTGGAGGGCACACGAGCGTGCTAAAAACAGGCACTTTCGGCTCTCCACAGCTACCCTCTCTGTGCTACTGCAGCCGGTCTTTTTTGCTGCTTGTATTTTCTCTCCCCGCGCTTGATATATCCCCGTGCCACCAACGATGGGCAAACCATTACTGCCTGCATTGTTTTCCTTTTTTAGCCCATTTATTGGACACCATAGCCTGACTGCCGTTTATTTGCTGCAAACCCGACAAGAGCGTTATTGTTTAGACGCTGACTCTAGTCACCCGCCAAAAATAGCACGCTTATCTATTTGCAGTTATTTGCTAACTACAAATTTGTAAACCCACTTTTTGTTCTCTGCGTAAGGGTAGCCTGCATTTAGATATTCTATTTTGTGGTTGCCATAAGATGGGTTTGAGCTATGAAACGCTCTTTTAATAGCGTCAAACTCTTGGGTATTGGAATAGCTCTGGGACCACAGATTATTGCCCGAGCTATCACTGACAGTGTAGACGTACTTATTTGAGTTAAACATAATTGAAAAATAGTAGCTTGTAAAAGAAATGCGTGTGTACTGTAAAAATAAAAAATAATTGTCGAGGAAGAAAAATGCTTTAAATAGCCACAGATTGAAAAATTGCACACATGCGTGCGGAATTACGGCGCTATTGCTAGCAGCCGATGCCCGCTCATGACACAACAGGACTTCTTTCTAAAATTTTGCGCCTCCATCCCTCAACTGCTTACCTGGTAAAGTCTTCTTTGCCCATACCCGTGCCAATTTAAACAATTAATTGGTTAATAATTGGCAATTAATAAACTTCAAGTTAAATTATTGTCGCACTAGATTTATTGGTGTCACGAATTAATAAAATTTTGCTTTAATGCCGATTACAACTTTTTTTTACCTAGATAGCTTAAAGTTTGTGAAAGCGTACATAACACAACTGCATTTAATAAGAAAAATTAATAAATTATTTACCTGACCAAAGATGCGGCTACCATATAACTAGTTATTATCTCCGGCGCTTAGTTTGCGCGGATTTTAAGGCATCAACAGAAGCAGCTTCAATGCATATTTGTTTGATTCTAATAAGTATAATCGTTTATTTAACTTTGAGAATTTCTCCAAAGTACTAAAAATAGAAAACCGCTATTACATCTTGAGCATAGCCACGGCAGCGAGAATGTTGCCTGTTGTTGCCGCCGTAATGTTGACAATTGAAAGCGCCGTCATTGTTATTGTATTAACACAAGTGGAAACTTTTACTGCGTTTGAGCTTTGACTCTATGCAATCTGCAACAAGAAATCACACTGCGCCAATTCTATTGGATTTATAAAAGCTAATAATTAGTCTCCGCGCACTTGCCAAAGGGTTAAAAGCCCAATTTTGCACCCGTAGGCATGGTCACAACATCAGCAAACGCTTGCTTGTGCAATATTCATTACTTAAATAATAGTAAGTAGCAACATAGGCACTATTATATTACTTTTCATTGCAGCTATTTGGAGCGCCAGCATAACATAAATTGGCAGTTACTTACTATTGCCCAGGCAAATTTGCTTGTTTTTCGCTGCGCTCTAGCCTTAATTTATTTGTGTCAAGAGCAATTACTTTATTGAATCGACAATTTAAACAATCAACTGAACACAAACCTGCTTAGCATACGCCAACATTATGGAGCTACTAGATGCCATACCTATAAATGTACTGGCCATTACTTACCTCAGGGCGTCCGTAAACGTTGGAGTAAAAACTTCTATTACTATGCTCAGGTTTATCTTTCTTAAACGCATTCTCTATGTCTTGAAGCAGTTGTGCGTTATTGTACGACTTGGTCCAAATTTGTTGGCCCTCACTGACAACAATATATTTGTAAGGTTTAGTGCCAAACATTTGGTAAAATTTAAAGTAAGCTACTAAGTATAATAAATAAAAAGGTATTATTATGAAGAAAGAAAAAAATAGAAAACGCGAGAAAACAATTCTTTTAAGTAAACAAAATTTAGAAAAACTGCAGAGAAGCAAGTCGAATTCCTGCATTATTGCTAGCAGCCGACGAGCGCCTATGGCAAAACAATACTTCTTTATGGTCTTTTATGTGCCATTCTTCGCCTGACTGCTTGCTTGGCAAGGAGACTTTGCCCATCCCCGTGTAAATTTAAATAAGTAATTAACTAATCTTCAGCAATTAATAAATTAAATTTTTAATTGAATTTTATTATTTTTATGCTACAAATGTTTTATTTTCTACTTCAATCCCTATGTTGTGTATGGTGCGTACGGGCTCGACCAAATATCTACTTTTTAGAACGCTAGTACGGGCTCTTGTGCGCGACGCAATGTGACGCCTTTAATAATAAGAAATAGTTGGGGATTTTTTACTAAAGAAATGCTACAACAACAGCTACGGCAGGTGTCCAGCACATATATATGTCTTGAGTACGTGGAACATAGTGTCAGGTGTCACACATAAGCAGATATGCCTGTCAAAAGTAGGCAACATAATAAAAAAGACCGGTCTGAAACTGGTTCCATTATTTGGAAAAAGGCCTAGATAATATTCCGCTCGCGAATGCGTAATTGCTAATTTAGCAGTTGTGGGCTCAGGTCATATGACCAGGTCGGGTCCGCTTGGCAGATTTGGCAGCAGGTTCTGTCGCTCCAGCAGTACCGTTCCAGGGCGGGTTGCCAGGCGGAGTCTCCTCCCTCCTCGACAGCCCCGCAACAATGCAAACAATATCCGCCACAGCACATAAATTAAATAAGGCTTTTGTAGGTTTCTCAAACTTAAATATAATTAATTTATATAACACAAAGTTAACAAAACCTTGTTTACAGTTACTGCCAATGCAATGTAGATTTAGCCAACAGTTCTAGTAGTTAAGTTTTAATCAAACACAAACGTGAACACTGTTTGACCTTGCTTACTTACTCCATATCCCAAATTTTCAGGATAAATACTTTGGTTAGCGTACTGGGGCATAGCTTCTTTAAACTTATCTACTATATACTCACCAAGAATAAAGTGATCACCTGTTTTTATCCATAGTGTGTTATTATTTTTATCCTTAATTACGTACTTGTATTTCTTTTTGCTAAATAGCCCCATTGTAACAAGTTTAGTAAGAAAAACTTTAGTAGCAGTTAATAAATGTGACATATTTTAAGATTAATAAATCCAAAGGAAAATAATTGTTTAAATAGAGAAGCTGTAAAATAAAAATAATGGAGTTGATGAACAACTACTTAACAATACAGCTAGCTGTAAATTTTCATATTATTAATAATTAATTGGCGGTATTGCATTTATTTACACATTATAAATAAATATAATTTAAATTGGCAATAAAGCGTTTACTAAATTATACATTATATATTAGTTAATTAATATGTATATAAATTAACTAATTGATTTATTATAAATGTTGACATTTATTTTATAGTTTACTAGCGCAGTGGCATACCCCAATTAATTTTTATATTACTTGTTTTGCAAAAAGATTTACTTACGTTAATACTTTGGACGCTTATTAAAAACAAACATTATTGTTGAAGTGGCATTTTATTAAAAAATAGTAAGTTAATCGCATGTTTGTGGCATTGGATAGTAATAGTATAAGTTATACATTAAATATGTAAAATTGTGCATATTGCATTGTAACAACAGCAGCAGTGAAAATCTGTATAATGTGGTGCCGCCAAGCACCATTCGTCGAAGATGGGCGCCGCGGCATTTCCAGCCGGCCCAACACTGCTTGCAAATGCGTTTCCCGCGTCGTCAGAAAATTCATCGGGACGTCCGATTGACACGAACATCCGCGCCAGTTTGTCGGTACCGGCCGGGCCGCGCCCGCTAGGTACGCCGTGATCCGCACTCTCCCGACTGGTAATGCCAGGTAAGGTGCTCGCGTGCGCTGGCGGTGGTGAGGGACTCAACGATGATGCAGCAGAAAGGGATGACTCCATCTTCGCTCTTGGGTGTGCTACAATATGAGGAGGTCGACGTAGCACCGGACGCGTTAATGCGTGGAAGGCCACCAGAACTTCATTCCATTACATAATTGCCTTTAACCAAGTGCCTTCAGTGGGGAGATCGACGGTGGTACTCATTCTCTGGGCTGGAACGTGGGAAAAGGTTTGCCACTAGCTATCGTGGTGACGTTTCTCTTTGGCGAAAAACGTATGTAAAGTTTTTGTAAACTTCGGATCAGCGTTGTTTAAAGAAAACCCAAGGACCTAGCTTAAGAAATTTATCATTGGAGCGCGCGGATCCGCTCCCTTTATACCCGTCATGAACTTTGCCATTCCGTCCGGCAGTTTTCCAAAGTTCTTGCTCCATTTCACATGCGATGGTAGTTAATTGCACCCGCGGTGGCAGCCATGCAGCGGCCGCTGCTGCAGTGCAGCTGGCTACCAGTATTCTTGAAACAGCAGGCTTGTTGTTGGCATGGTTTGCTTGCCTTGATTTTTCTCGGGACAATATCCAGATTGCTTCGAGTGTTCGGCGATTTCCCACGCGACTGGCCTTGTACGGGTCGCCAGGTGTGGTCTAGTGTCGTTAGTCACCGTTTGTCTTTCTCAGCGCAATAATAGTCGTAACGTCGCCCATTGTTGCACCTCATCGATATGGCGAATTTGTTGTCAAATTGCTGGCCATCGCTGCATCCCATTGGCACCGCCATCCATCAAGGATTGAATTGGCATTGCACCCACCGACGCCCTAATTCGTCGCGTCCATTTGCTACCGCGCCCGCTGGCGCCGTAATTCGTCAAGAATTGAATCTGCGTTGCGTCCATTTGCTATCGCGCCCGCCAGCGCTGTAATCCGCCGAGGATTGAGATCGGTACTGCGTCGATTTGCTACCGCACCCGCCGGCGTCGTGATCTGTCGCGTCGAGGATTCCTTGTATTTCTACCCCGCTCGTCAGCGGCCTCCCGAGGTATTTGTATCCCGCTCCTCAGCGGCACCACGTCGGCGGCCGCTCCGGTGCCGTTTTTAACCTTCCCGATTTGGCCCGCGAATAGGCGCAAATAAATAATTGTCGAATAATCGCCCGCGATATCCCTCCCGGTTCCCCGATCGTCGTGGCTCGGACCGGCTGATCAAACCGCCAATTTAAGCTCGGCCCAAATAAAGAGCGATCAATCGGGGATTGCGCAGCCGCCAATGCGATCGATCATACCGAAAATCCGGGCCGCATGTTCGCGCATAAGCTTGAATCCGAGCTTCAAATCCGCGGCTCCTCGGGTTGCATTTAATAGCTCCGCCTGCGGGCATCCGAGAATCATCCGAAAGGTACCATTAGAACCGGCCAAGCGCGCCCGATCCCGTCGTGCACGCCGTTTGTTGCTGCCGCGACTTCCCCGCGGGTCCCAGCCGCTTCTTTTACTCGCGGCGATTCTGGTATTCCACGATCTTGTTCACTCTGACTCGGAGTCCGATTCCGGCGTCTCCTGAGTCACGACACTTATTTAGCTGCATCAGCATAATTTAAATCTGGAAAATGATTGACTTACAACTTGTTATTTTAAGCAATATTTAACCACTACTTATTCATTGAGTTAATTACATAAATGTTAATTAATCAAAAACGATTCTATTTACAAATTAGCTATATTAACCAACAGGATGCGGCTCATTAATCTGATATATAAACACAGTATGGTTGCAATCAGGCTGAGTATTTGTGCCAAAGCGAAGTAGGCGGAAAGTGTTATTCTTATATTCTGCGTGTTCGTCCAAAAATTCACTTATCACATGATCTTTGGTTTTAAGGTTATTGCTATCTGTTTTCCAAAATTCAACTTCAGCGTAATCCAAAATAACGTATTCGTAGGCATAATTATAGGACATGGTTTTGGTAAAGTTGAAAGAGAACTATAGATAATAATATTGTATAGTAAGAAATATTTGCTTAGGTAAAGATAGATTATATAAACAAAGAAGACAGCGGGTATTTATAGCAAAAATTACAAGAAAGCTGTACATGTATTTTAGCTGGCCTGCAATTGCAAATTAATATTTTTTGAAAGCAAATTAACAAAATAAATTGGCAATTTAAAGCCATAAAGAAAAATTAATTTAATTTAAGCAGTGTCCATTCATATCTGTTGTCTGTTGTTTTCTTTGCTTCAAAGAATGCAATACTTGGATATTAATTAAGCACAGCCAACTGTAATTGCGTTTAATTATGTTCAACATTTAAAGATTTACTTAATAAGCAGTAGAAGCGTTCACAAATTGTTTATAACAGCTTGTGTGCAATAAAAAATTAGCCTGCTCAAATAGAGTGTAATTGCGTATTTCCTACTAATGCCCATGCTGTATTTGTTATTAAATTATATAGTATAAACTGTCATATTTAATTTAACAAAAATACATCTTTATGAACGCCGTGAAATAGTATACATTTTTGATAAATAATATCCAGGTGCCATGTTAAACACTTTATTAATTAATTTTATAAATGACTGGGTTGTTAAATGCTGGGCAGAATTTTAAATAGCTGGCACAAATATGTTCTGACTTAGCATTTTGATTGAATATATGCTTCCAAGAAATTCCTTCAATGTAATTGTATACTATTTGGTAGTGGTATTGCACACCTATTTCTAAGCAAATAATAGTTGGTAAGTTGGTTAAAGCGCAGGTGAAACACTTTTTCAATAGTTTAAATTTGCATCTCAATAAACTAAAACAAAATTAACTGCTTTTATATTCCGGTGTAGGTAAATGCAGCATGTAGTAAATGTTCTTTGTCTATTACATTGAGTGGTTGCTGGATTTTGTAATGTGCGTAGTATTGAATTGGGCAGAAAGCAATATATGTGATTTTAATTGCTTCCACTGTGTACACTTAATGCAGTGCTTAATTTGTATTAGAAGATCAATTACAATTAGCACTTGTGGACAACCCCTTTATTTTTTTCATGCTTTTCTTTTTTATTCATGCAGCAAATAAAAATTACAAAAGAGACAATAGCTCTTTTGAACCATAGAGCGGCTTTTATAGCCCCAAAGTCTTCTATCTTTTTTCTGGCCCTCCCACGACAATAGCAGGGAGCCGTGCCGCTTTTTCCAAGTGGAAAAATTAATAATTCTGACTGGCCACTTGTTTCTTCCGCTTTTTGTTAAACTTAAGGGTTGCTATTACGCTAAACGCATACTTTAAAATGTACATTGCCAGTATACACAGCGCACTGGATACCTACGTGGCTACGGCGAATTGCCAAACGAATACCAGCATCGGTGAGCTGAAGAAATACGCGTCGTTGTGGGTCAAAGTGCCGTCGAAAGACCTGGCCTTGCACCTGATTGGCGAGGAGGACAAGCCGTTGCCCGACTATTTGACACTAGACGAGCAATCAATGAAAAAAGACGAGGGCGGCCGACGGATTGTGTTTTTGCAGGCCGCGTATCCGTTTAAAATCGACGACCATCCTATTAGACACAATGCCAGAATTGCCCGCACGAGAAAAGCGCGATAGAACACGTTATCTTTGGTTGTCTGTGTCAATATAAAACTTGTTTATTATATGGAGTGTGTGAGGCGGCTGAATAATAAAACCAGCACTGTCAGTTTTTGGAGGCTATCCAGATATGGATGCCATGTTGTCTAATGCTTGGTTTTTTTCTGATTAATACAATGAGCTGCGTGTCGGATATTTTTTAGTGTTAATTCCGGATATATGAATTAATAATTCGTTCCACCGATGGGAAAACATTCCAATCATCAACTCGAAATCGATTACGAAATCCTCACCAGCAATATAAGTAGAGTCCGTACAGACCTGTCATTTCTTCTCTACGTACAATCACAAGCTATCATTATTTTTATTCCTTACTCTAGCTATGCCGTTTGTAGAGTTTGACTATCTGATAGAAGACAAGAACGACGTATTGCGCTGGTATCAAGCCTTTCCGTCGGAACAGTCGTTCGACTCCATATACCAGCTGTTTATCAACGACAAACCCGAATACAATGGGCGCACGCTGTCACTACGCACTCCAAACACAACCAAGCCGCTGACTGCCGGATCCACCATTGACACAAACGACTATATGGAAATTTTTGACAACCAACGCGTTGTATACTACTTTTTAATCAATTAAACCATTATTTAT
>JANBPA010000432.1:0-10020 GCA_027575275.1 Coemansia sp. RSA 2711
CGTTCTTGGCCCTGGCCTCCAACATGCCCGACGAGGAGCGCAGCAAAATCTCGCCTCTCTACGCCGACTTTGTCAACCAGGTCGGCGACGTCATTCCCTCGATGACCGAGACCGCCTCGTCCTCGTCCAGCGACAGCACCTCGGAGGAGTCCGACCTGTCTGATGACAAGTCCGATAGCTCGACTGACTCGGACGAGTCCTCGGACGCATCTTCGGAATCTGACGACGGCTCATCGTCGGACGATTCAAGTGAGGAGAGCACCGGCGACCTGGACTCGGAATCGGACGAGGACCTGGATTCCGATACTAGCGGTGCTGGCGCCGTGCGCTCGGCCGGTGCCTTGGCCGCTGCGGTGGTTGCAATTGCTGCGCTCTTCTAAATAATCTTTAACAATAGTTGAGCATGCAATGGACCACCACGAATATTTCTCGATACAATTACATCCAGATTGGCTGAGCGTGCCAAACGACGAAATCAAACTAGCTGTTTATATTTTGTACGCTTTTTTAGTGGAAATCGATAGAAATTGTCCATTGGAAATAACTTGATAGATATGGTCATAGCGGGTACTCATGTCGCCGTTTCTGCTATTCTAAATATGTTGAACCCCTCAGGAGTTATCAACCTTGAAAGATGTGGACCAGTCTCCAAAGCAAAATCCAAGCAGCTCAGCTCAGCGAGCCGAGTCATGGAATTCTATCGGTTTCTGTTTGCGGCAATGTCCGCTGCCTACTACTATCGCTTGGTTTTCTACTCTCCCCAACTGCCACTTGTGGTGCAGCTCTGCCAAACGGCTGCAACCTAAATAAATTACTCTCACAAACCTTATTACTCGCCACACGTCTCTGGCGACCCAGTCGCCTCTATGGGCAACGGCCCCAAGATCTGTGGATCTGTCGCTCGTCCTGCTCAGCGCTACTGACGCCAAATAAGTATTCATTAACCGCAGGCTCTCTGAATACAACTTGTTGAGTGTGCCCAGGGTTGCTCCTAACGTCCTGCCAGTAATCAACCAGGCAGTGCCCTTGTCAAGCATAGTCCGGGTTGCCAGTCCCACTAAAATCAACCTGAATGGCTCCCCGTGGCCGGATTGCAATGGCAGCTTCCCAAAAGAAATTAGCCCCAACCTTGCAAATGTCATGACAGCGTCTTAAAATGCACCCCAATACCTGTTTTGGCTTGCATAGGCGGTTTGCAAAAAAACCTATGCGGGTTAGCTGCGGGTGCGCTCTGGGCAACTTACCTTGCCTATTTCCCGCTGGTTTTTGGGCGTTTATGACATCACAAATTTTTCTGTGAGCAGGTTTTTTTTGCAGCCAGTGGTAATTTATTAAAAATAATAAAATGCTAATTAAAATCTAGATGGCAGCCAGCTCGCCGCTGGATCTGTTCACAGCTTGCTGCTGGATCCAATCAGCTTGCTGCTGGATCCACTCAGCTTGCCACTGGATCTGCTTGGCCCACCGCTGGATCTGCTTGACCTGCATTGCTGAATCCATCCAGCATGTCACTGAATCCATTTTGTATATTGCTGTTTGTGCCTTACTTTACTAATTATTGCACTCTGTTCATCACCCTACACTCGATAGTTATAATAACCCCAGATATGTTAGTAATTAGTGTTTATATACCCCACCAGTCAGCTTACCAGAGATGCCATAATACCCAGATGCAGTCAGGCTCTTGAGAAAAGTGTTAAAAAAAGAACTTTGCCAACAGTAAAGAGGAGCCACTTCTCAGCTGCTAGGGGCCAAAGGTGTGGCTTTTATAATCACCAAGCACCTGAATTTTTTTGGCTGTAATCTATGGTGTAAATTTAATTTCCAATTATGTATTTGGCAATGGCTCTGGCTGGTGTGTCTTTATTTATTTAGGGAGTAAAAACAACTACAACTTTTTGGCCTTCCACTGGTTTTCAATATAATAGCGGGCTACCTCAAACTGCTCATCCACAAAAAACAGGGCATACTTTGTACCAATGTTTAGCCATGCCACTAGAGTTGACAGGTTTCTCATTAATTATACAGGATATATAACCACAAAGGATACATTCAATTACCCAGCTGGTGTAGACCGAGCAACAAATTGTTTACCTAGGCCAGGGCCACCTTAGCAGCCATAGGGATAGCATTCATGGCTGCTGCCAGGGGGGCTGACCTCCACCAGTTTATCCAGTGTGCTGGGACATTACCATTATATAATCTACCCGTAGTGAATGTATCCCATTAGTATTAGTAGAGGCTCTGGGTGGGTATGGCCATTTCCATAGGTAAACTGTAAAGGAATATATTTAGAGGACATTATCCTGCCTGTAGGCAGGGTGGCAACCATGGCAGGCATAAATAACTATAATATATGGAAAACCAGTAGTAAAATTAATGTCTAGGTATAAATCCTCTGCATACATACTTTAAAATAAATGGTTATTACTGGGCCCAGAGAAATAGGTTGGTCGGTGGGAATGGTGGGGTAGGTGGGGTATACTGACTGGCCTAAAAACAACCACCTGAACATGAACATGAACATGAATATGAACATGAACATGAGGGCAAGCAACTGACCCAGTAACCACCAGGTAGAATTGCCCCCACTTTATGGACCCTGCACCCTATACAGGGGATACTTTCAGCCCATCCTAACCTTACCATATATTGTGGCTCTACAGTGACCAACCATCCAGAGGGGCCATGCCCCCCCCAGTTCAAAGTTATTTATATGACCAACCTGGAATAGATAATATATAATAAACTGGGGTAAACCACAGTTAACTGGTAGGGCTAGGTATTTAAACCACCCACTACAAGTATTTCCCTTCAGATAAAAGTTATCTAGCTAGAAAAACCTTTACCACTAAACACTAGACATGATAATAGAGTATACTAAACATGGCTATATTCCTGGGGGGCTACCAGGTATATTTGTAGCACCCCCACCAAACAACACCTAACCTAAAAAAACCTATTCTTCATCCTCTTCTCTGGGAGGAGGGTGGGGGCTCAAACCGTGCTGGCCTGCCCTGGCCACCAGCATGGGCAATAAAAATATGCATAAGGTTGCGAGCAGCAGCTATATCCTGATTATAAACTCTAAACCGTGGCTCAGGCCCAATAATTTGTCCAATACAGCTGTCACTGGAACAGAGCTTTATATTCCAGGGCATCGGGCGAGCATTCACTGGATCCCCTGCCTGCCGAGGGCACCACTTTCCATCAGCAGTTTCAATAAAATTACTAGTGTTTTCTACAAACCGCCCACAGCACTGGGGACAAGTCTTGCTGGTAAAGCCCTCTTTAGCCAGCCACACTGTAAATCCAAAGGTGTGGAAAGCCTGCCGAAATAACCTCAATGTTGGCATGAGGAAGACCTGGATAGTTCCCCACCCAATCACCTACACAGCATATAATGTAAGGTAGAACATTACAGTTATTAACCACCCATCCGGTTACCCAGGCACAACCAACCACTTGCAGTGGGTAGCTTACCAAAAATAATTGTGCAGTCTGTAGGCTGCAATTTGACTGACTGGTTCACCTCTGCCTGCTGAAACAGTTGTAGCATCTGTTGACACAGTTGCAGGTGGGCTTGAGTCCGAGCCCTTTTGTGCCGGGGCTTCATGGCTTCCACTCCAGTAGGTTGGCTGTAAAATTCGTCGAGTATGCTGGCAGCAACTGCCCGAGCTTGATTAAGCTCCTCTAGCCCATCTGGATCTCCAGCAACAGCTTGGCCCACTGCAGCTAGAAATTCCTCCAACTCTGCGACAGAAATAAGCTGTCCCTGGACCAGTCGAGTACCATGAGGATGGGCCCTACAATAATCTGCAGGCAGCTCAAAGCAGCTGGACAAGTGATAGCTGGACTGGAGGACTCTGACAAAGTGGCTTTTATCATAACGTAGTTGCTGGGCAAATCGATTCTGGCCTGTGAGCTCCCGGTGTTCAGTGCGGTTGTAAGTCAATTGAAAAGAGGGTGGAGTTGAATCGTCTGGATTATGGTTGGACTGGTTGTTTAGCCTAAACTGCTGGTAGTGGATACCCGCCAGCAGGGGAGTTACTCCTGGATCAACTGTAACTACTCGGGGAATAGCAGCAGCTAGTTGAGCCACTGGAAGCTCATCAATATAAGGAAACGTCTGTGAGGCCATGGGAAAAGACTGAGCAAATATTCAAGGAGAAGAACAGTGGGGCTGGGGGTGAAGAAATTCACCAGACAGAAAAACAGCAGAAACAGGTGCTTCATTTATACCTGGTCAGGGGGGCAACCAGCAAAGAAGATGTCAGTTAAAGTGGTTGCTGTGACAGTTTAGCATCAGCGTGGATTCAAAATTCGCCCAATAAACTGCAGGTCAAACCTTTCTGGGAAATTTGACACCACGCAGACAATAGTGAATGGCTGTGTGGGCTACGTCTTGACCAATGACTCTAGGCGGAAAAAGCAACCTGTCAGTGTCTACCTTTCTGGGGGGACAGCTTGGGCGTAATCATAGATAGTAGGATTAATATTTATTACTATAATTAAATAATGTGGAAATACTCGTAATGGCTCTTTAAAATATAGTAATTGACAACTGGTATTTAATTATTTACAGTTAATATATAATTTTTAAACAGCCGTGGATACTGCAAATACATTAATAACTATTAAACTGACCCAGATCCAATTCAAATAATATACAGCACAGTGGACCACCAGATGCTCAACAACTGTAAACAATAAAATTAACCACTGCCATCTCATAGAGGGTGCAAATATACTAGCAGTTATTTTCACCCACAAGATATGCAGTCAATGGGTTGGTTGGTTGGTTGATGCATTTATAAAGCTAGTTTAACTCTATAACCTGTAAACAGGTTAATATTTGCCCTAACATAAATTTATTCCTGAGCATTAAATGCAATTAGTATAATATTAATAAATGGACAGTTGATATGGTAAATTACTTTTGGTGTATAGTTGGCTAATGCCTAGGTATGGTTACCTGGGGTTGGCAATGGGTGGAGATATATATATATATTTAATATTATTCCATTATTAACTGTACTGTTTAGCCTCATGGGACCATGTTTAATAATGTTTCAATAGATGGATATACATTTATGTCCCCCTCAGTGGTAGATCCATGGTGATTATTGCCATTCACTTTAGAGGAATATTTTACAGATTTTTTGCTAATGCCCATTATAGTATTTATTCATCTGGGATGAGAAAATAATCTTGCCAACTTTATTAGCCACTAGTTTAATATTTATTTATTAAAGGGCAATTCGATTGTATGGATAGGCTTGGTTCCAATCCATAATTCGGGCATCTAGGTCACCATACTCCCTAAGCATTGCCTTTAGGACCTCCTGCTCAGCAGCCCTCATCAGTTTAAAATCCCCAGGCAGCCGACTAAACACCAGGTTAATGTAGTAGCCATTAGTATAGGCAGTTCCAAACCAGAGGAGCCGACCTTGGTGCATAGGTTGAAATGTGCGATCTTCCAGCTTATAAATAGCCTGTGCAGGATGGTACTTTAGGGAAAGACCAACTGAGTCTGCCTGCAGCAACCGGTTCACAATGTGCTGGGTGTGCTCACCGAGAACCTGACCTAGAGCAGGCACAGCAGGAGGAATCCGAGTATTAAATAGCGAGCTGCGTAGGACATAGGGCATAACTGGCATAAAGCGTAGAGTGTGTCCAGGTGGCTGGAGAAAGGGACTGAAGCGGTACCTGGTAGTAAACAGCAGCTCAGACAAGGCGTGGTAGGCAGCAATATACAGCAAGGGCTTGACTTTAATGCCATAGGAATGGCTGGGATAGTGAAATGCAGCCAAATTGGGCAAGCGACAGAGTACAGGAGCTAGGCGCTCAACTGCAAGTACTTCATCAGCATCCTGCTCCACCCAAGCAGCGTCCTGCATAATCCAGAATTTGAAGGTCTTGAACCGACCAGCCCGTAGCACCAACCTTGTGGCCTGAAGTAGTCGAGCTGCAAAGTTCTGGTAAACGTGCTGGCGAAAGTCAGAGTGCAGGCGCTTTGCTTCTTCCATTAGCATGGGCTCAGCATTCGCCAGTACTTCTGGCTCCAGATAGTATGCGTTATCGACTTTTGCCCAAGTCGATTCGTGTTTGTAGCTGGAAACCACCCGGCCAAAGTCTCTCTGTGTGCTGCCGCACAGTCTGATCGAGGCTTGCGCGAGGGGCACACCGTCTTGAGCTACAGCCAGCACAGCTCGTGCGGCTACAAGTGCGGCATTTATCGCTGGGGTTTGCTGGTTGAGCTTGCTCCTCTCCAATAGTTCAGCTCGGGTTGAATGAAGACCATTTGCTGTTCCTGGCGCCAAGTTGAAGACACCCAATTCGTCCAATGTGTCAACAGCTGCCTGCTGGACAACCTCCGAAATAGATGCACCTATATGCTGCGGGTATACCAATAACCAAGTTAGTAAGTGGTGGGGAACATTTACATGTTGGCAATAGTTGGTACATTACCTTCATGTGCACTGCCACGCAAGACCCGGCGAACAATAACGACGATTTGTGCTGGTAGCACTTGGGGAATAGCCGCGGCAATGGCTGCAGATGCAAGTGTAGCGACAGGTACTGCAGGCAATAGCGAGGTGGTGGTTAGCACGGCGACCACAGCCATATGAATCCGAGTTTTTTCGATGGTGTTATCTGCCGGAATGTGTGCTGCCGCTGCTGCTGCTGCAACCGAAATAAGACGCCCAATAAGTATTGGCGATGGCAATGGCATCCTCTGAGATGGAACCGGCGGCGGCATCCTCTGAGATGGGAACAACGGCAGCATCATCATCTCAGGCGGGTATGTCGGCGGCATCCTCTGAGATGGGTATGATGGCGGCATCCTCTGAAATGAAACTGGCGGCGGCATCCTCTGAAACGAAACCGGCGGCGGCATCATCGCCTTGAATGGAACCGGCGGCGGCATCGTCACCTTGAATGGAACTGGCGGCGGCATCGTCGCCTCGGGCGGGTATGTCGGCGGCATCATCTCAGGCAGGTATGTCGGCAGCATCGACGCCTCGGGCGGGTATGTTGGCGGCATCATCTCAGGCGGGTATGTCGGCGGCATTGTCGCCTCGGGCGGGTATGTTGGCGGCATCCTCTGAGATGGGAACGACGGCGGTATCATCACCTCGGGCAGGTATGTCGGCGGCATCCTCTGAAACGAAACTGGCGGCGGCATCATCTCAGGTGGGTATGGCGATGGCATCCTCTGAGATGGGAACGACGGCGGCATCCTCTGAGATGGGAATAATGGCGGCATCCCCTGAAACGAAACTGGCGGTAACATCCCCTCGAATGGAACCGGCGGCGGCATCCTCTGAAACGAAACTGGCGGTGGTATCATCTCAGGCGGGTATGTTGGCGGCATCGTCGCCTCAGGCGGGTATGTCGGCGGCATCCTCTGAAATGGAACTGGTGGCGGCATCATCTGAGATGGGAATGACGGCGGCATGGTCGCCTCGAATGAAACTGGCGGCGGCATCCTCTGAAACGAAACTGGCGGCAGTATCATCTCGGGCGGGTATGTCGGCAGCGCCCACTGTTGTCTGTCTGGTACTGGCGGCAGCACCAGCACCCCGGGTGGTTCTCCACTCAGCACTAGTGGCGACGTCGCATAGTGCGTAATTAATGCCAGTGCTGGCGCTGGCGCCAACTGCACCTCGAGGTTTCCTCTTTGGAGCTCGCGTGTGAGCTGTGTGGCGAGCCGGTGCGCGGTTTTCGTTATTGTTAATGCCCGGGCTGTCCGTATTATTGACATTGCGTTCCAGTCCACATCTCCACGTTCCACATCTCCGCGTTCCACATCTCTGCGTTCCACGTCCTGGAGTTGTAATGCCTGCAACGGCTCGAGTATCATTGTGGGCTGGTTGTTCTGTCTGCCCAGCTCCAGCAGCGTGCTGTTTCTGTGCGCCCGTGCATTATATCGAGACAAGCATTTCTTTATCCACGCATACCCGTCATTGGCTTCCAGTGCTTCGCCGATGCCCACAGCTTCTTCATTCGTTACGGCAGCGCATAGCAGGTGATGCACATTCTCGTTGAACAACACCATGCCCTGTCGAGTGACTTTTGTCATGCACTGTGCCGCCTGGCTGAACCGAGCCTGATCCTCCGGGTTACGTAAGATATTTTTAGTTTTATCTGTCTTGTTGCTGTCTCCATGACGTCGTTTAATAATATTGCCAAAATATAAATTTGTAATAGTATTAAAAATTGACCACGGAAAAACAAAACCAACTTTGTATTTTTTTCCCAACTATATACGTCTTTACAGCTGCGACACTCCAATTGATTACTAGTAATATTATTTGCATGATTCATCCACGATGATGGATGTCCACACTGTTTAGATTAATAATTGTATCATCTCGGTTCATTTCTATTACCGTTAAGCCCGATGGTTAATTCATATTGTAATCTTTAATTTTAATTATTCATTACACGGTTAGTATAGGTGGAGCCCACACTAAAAAGCTATACCATCTATAAATTTTTCTTTCTGACAGCATTGCGGCCGCGTCTGCAAGCACACGGCCAACCCCCGAGGCCTCCAAGGCTATAGACATTGACAAGTCACTTTTCACACCCAGCGGTAGCAATCAAGGTGTCCATGGTGTAGAAATGCATCATTACTCCCACGGTGTCATATTTCAATGGGTTTAATACCTGGTTATTGTTGGAATGTCGGAATCCATTGGACTATTGAATACCAAAGCAACGCCTGTTATTGTTGCTACCTTTGACAGCCGCTTACGCGGCCGCGGCAGCTGCCACAAATAAAGGAGCACGTAATTCTGCTTTCTTCATGAATAAAACCACTCTCTTTATACATTTTATAATCGGGCGGATACTTTGTCACCGCTGTAATCGGCGACTGAACACAACAACAGGTCCTCTTTCTGTGGTTAATGCTAATTTAATAATATGCGTTAACTTTCCAGCTGTATATTGTATACGTTGTTTAATAAATAATATTCACAAATTAATGCTCGCGATAGATTAATCATACAACTGGTATATATGAATAGATAGATAGATAGATGGATAGATATCTACGGCCATGTCCTGCCTATTCCCGGCACCCCTTCCTCTCTCTCTCTGTTTCCGGTTATATAACGATCCCTTGCCGGGCCGTTCTAGCATTTCTTCTTCATCCACTACATGTTATCCCGCCATCCCTTGCTCTCCCGCGTTTTGGTCTGCCTGACCGTTCTCCCCCTTCCGCTGGCGCTCTGTGCCGTTTCCCTCTCCCGCAACCTGTATCCGCCGTCCCTCGCTCTCCCGCGGCCCGTATCCGCATTCCCTCGCTCTCCCGCAACCTGTATCCGCGGCTCCTCGCTTTCCTTCCCAGCGGCCCGTGTCTGCGATCCCTCGCTCTCCCGCGACCCGTATCTGTGGCTCTTCGCTCTCCCGCGGCCCGTATCCGCGACTCCTTGCTCTCCCACGGCCCGTTCTGCGGCTCCTTGCTCTCCCGCAGCCCGTATCCGCGGCTCCTCGCTCTCCCGCAGCCCGTCTCTGTGATCCCTCGCTCTCCCGTGGCCCGTCTCTGTGATCCCTCGCTCTCCCGCGGCCCGTATCCACAGCTCCTCGCTCTCCTTCTCCGCGGCCCGTGTCCGCGGCTCCTTGCTCTCCTCTCCCGCCGCCTGTATTCGCAATCCCTCGCTCTCCCGCAACCTGTATCCGCATTCCCTCACTCTCCCGCCGCCTTTATCCGCATTCCCTCACTTTCCCGTGGCCCGTGTCCGCGGCTCCTCATTCTCCTGCGTTGTGGCCCGCCTGACTGTTCCTCTCCTCGCTCTCCCCCGTTGTGGTCTGCCTGACCGTTCTCCCTCCTTGCTCTCCTCTTCCGCAACCTGTATCCGCATTCCCTCACTCTCCCGCCGCCCGTCTCCACGGCTCCTTGCTCTCCTGTGATCTGTATCTGTGGCTCTTCGCTCTCCCGCAACCTGTATCCGCGGCTCCTCATGCTCCCGCGTTTCCTAAACGCCAACGTTCCTTCCCTTCCCTTCC
>JANBPA010000044.1:0-21247 GCA_027575275.1 Coemansia sp. RSA 2711
GGTCCAAAAAGTCAAAGAACTGCTGGTACTCGGGGCTACGGTAGAACGACAAATCGGCGATCTCAAAGTTGGACCAAAAGTGGCAGCCGTTGTATGACGTGCCGTTGTCGCGCGACACCCACCACAGCGCGTTGTGCTCCGGAATCAGATCTGGGTGCGTCTGCATGAATCTGCGCACCGAGTCCCACAGCGTCGGCACCGTGTTCATCAGCTCGTAGATGGCGATGGTCCAGCCGTAGCGGATGCGGCGCTGTTTCATCAGCAGAAACGGGTCGTAGTTGATGTCGCACAGATACTGGATGCCGGGCTCGAGCCGCCAGTAGTAGTCGAACTGCTGCATCAGCGGGTGCTTGAAGAACAGTCCTGATTCAAACCGGCACATATGGCGATAGCTCTCGCTGCCGCCGTACATTACGTCGTCCTGCTTCATCTTGGCGCGCGCCTCAGATGCGCGCGTCTGGTTGATGTACTCGGGATATGACCAGTGCTCGGACGGGATCTGGCCGTAGTGCACCTCAGCCTGCGTCATCGAGCGCGTCATGTTGATAAACTCGTCAGAGAACGGCTCGTCGTTGAGGAACACATATGGGTAGTTGTAGCGGCGGTTGAAGCGGTCTTCAATCTGCTTCATCGAGTCGCGCAGCGCGCGCCAGTCCTGGTTGCGCGCCAGTACCGTGAAGCACGCGTTGACGCGTTGCGAATCGCTGGTCGGATAGCTGACATAACCGGTGTGGAGCAGTGCGTACAGCGCAACAACGCCGACAGCCAGCAGCAGGTAGCGCACCAGCGGACTCCTCGGCAGCGGCATGTTAAAGAGTACAGACAGTCAAATGGTGTAGAGCAGCAAACAGCAAACACATCTTTAGCAGGAATGAGCGAGATAAATAGTACATAGTTTTTATGGAGAATGCCGAACAGTAAACCAGGTCACTTGCGCTCAAAGAATTTAGTGTATATCGCATACAGAGCGATGGCTGCTATTGCCCACACGACCATTCCCACAACGCTGAGCCAGAAATCCTCGTCGGTTGCATTTTCGGGCTGCAGTTCGCCTGGGGTTGTGATGCCGTTGAGGTTGTCGACGTTGTACCACAGCTCGATCGGCAAAAACACCAGCTCCACGGTTACCAGTATGCGAAAATAGCGGTGGATCTCCTTCTGCGTCGACACCAGCCGCAGCCGCTGACGGTCCAGCAGAATGCGGTGTAGTCGAGACAGCCGCTGCTCTGTCTTTTTGTACAGTATACGGGCATCGGCCGATCGTGCGCGCTGTAGCTCCAGTTCTTGCCGCGCTTGGCTAGGCACTACGCGGCACAGCTGATTCAATACGGTTTCATTAATCTGGCAGCGCCGTAGAAACGCCAGGCTGGCCTTGCGACAGCGAGCAATCACTGGTGTCCAGTTGGCCGCCTCTAGTGACCGCGTGCGCACTGGAATCGTCAGATCGCGATCCAGCAGGTCTGTGAATTGCTCCAATATCTGCAGGCATCCGCGCGTCGCATGTTCCCAGTGCTCAACCAGCATTTGTATAATTGCTAGGGGCTCGGTAGTGTGCAGTCGTGGGTCGTGGGCTCTGAATTTGCTCTGCGTCCGTTGCAGCGACTCGGACGCATAGCGGTGCAGCGTCACCAGCACCGGACCACGGGTCCATACTTGAACTGCACGGTATCCGATAAGCTCGCGTGCGCCTTGGCCCAGCTGCTTGGTCAGCCGCTCAATATTGTGCGCTGGTCGGCGGCGCTGCGTGCTGCTAGTGCTAAGCACTTCCTGCCACCACTGTTCATGGCCGGGCCCCCAGCGGCGCAGCACCGCACGCATGCGCTCGGTGTTCGAAACCACCGGCTTGCTAATCAGCCCCAATATCTGTCGAATGTGTCGGCGCCGCGCATCCTCCCACCGCGGATCGCTAGTCACGTCCACAGGATCTGCTTTGCGCGGTTTGCGCTGCAGGTTAAGGCGACTAAGCACCTCTGTAGCGCTGGGTTGCATCCACGGTGGCACCGGCACATAGCCGCCCGACCACCCGTCCACGGCAGTTGCGTCACTATCGACGCCAGAATGGCGTGCATGCTCCCCCGAACCGTTGCTCCCACCACCAGCAAAGTACTGGCTGGCGCTCACGGCGCTGGCCGCCACCTCGGCCCAGCAGATGTATAGCGATTGTGCGGAGCTCAGACACTCGGCGTCGACGCCTTGGCCAGCGGCGCCACACTGCAGGCGCTGCACTGTATCGCTGTCAATACCGAATATGCCTTCTAGTGCGGCAACATCATCGATCGTAGGCGATTGTATATCCAGCCATATTGTTTTGGCGGCGTCCGCCACTACCACACGCTCGACGAGAGCTCCAATGTCTGCGTTGGCTATTCGCAGCCCCTGGATACTGTCTGCGCAGCTGCACCCAAGCCCCGGCACACTGACCGTATACTTGCGAGGCAAATTGCACTGCGTCATTTAAAAATACAGGGAACGGAAGGGAAGACAAAGACATCACACGAGAAGGCAAGCCTCGCAGCTGCAAATGCATCGTGATTTCCGTGTAAACCCCCGAGTCCGCGATACAAGCAGTCGCATATGCTTGCTTGCTGGTCTGAACATTGGTGTACACCCGCGGGAACGCTCTGTGGAGAGCGCGCCAATTGGCCATAAAATCGAGCCAGGTGCTTGGGGGCAGGAGCAGATTCCATTTGGTGTTTCTTGACTCTTTCGAGAACCTTTTCCATTTATTTTCTGTGCAAAGAAATGGGCGAGATCCAGGTCCTGACGGGCCAGCTCCAGATTGTTCCCGCGCTAATAGGCGGGTTCATGCTGATTGTCGGGCTCTGCTCAATGGTCACCAAGGAGCGGCTATATCTGTCCGAGACGCTGTTGGCTACTGTCTACGGCATCATTGTTGGTCCCCACGTCCTCAACTGGATGGATCCCGAGGGCTGGTCGTCAAATTCGCTTCAGCTCACGCAGGAGTTTTCTCGCTATGCTCTAGCCATCGAAGTTATGATTGCTGGCGTTTGCTTACCCAAACGATACGTGGCCAAGGAGTGGGTGTCGCTGTCGATGTTGCTGTTGCCAATAATGTCGATTATGTGGTTGGTGAGCGCGGCCGTTGTCAAGTTCATATTCCAAACGTCGTATCTGCACGCGCTGGCCATTGGTGCATGCGTTGCGCCCACTGACCCGGTGCTGGCCAACGCTATTCTGAAAGGCATGTTTGCCGAGTCACATGTCCCGCTGCGTTTGCGCAATATCTTGACTGCCGAGAGCGGCGCCAACGACGGGCTTGGATATCCGTTCCTGTTCTTTGCGCTGTACCTGATGCGCTTTAGCGCCGGCCAGGCAATTGGTACCTGGGTGTACGCAACCTGGGTGTATCAAATATTGCTGTCAGTGGTTATCGGCTCGGTTGCCGGCTACGTTGCGCGCAAATCCCTGCGATACGCCGAAAACGCCGGCTGGGTTGATAAGGAGTCGTTTTTGTCGTCGTCCATCACGCTGGCGCTGCTGCTAGTGGGCGTGTGCACGCTTCTCGGTACCGATGACATTTTATGCTGTTTTGCTGTTGGCAACTCGCTGACCTGGGATGACTGGTTCCGTATTGAAATTGAGGACACGGGATTGCAGGAGACGCTCAATATCATGCTGTCGACCTCATTCTTTATTTATTTCGGCGCAATTATGCCCTGGCAAGATTTCACTAGCGCAAACATGCTGCATCCATGGCGCGTCGCGGTGGCCATCATATTGGTTATGCTGTTCCGCCGGCTGCCCGTCATAATGCTTGCGTACAAGCTGATTCCAGCCGTGCGCACCTGGCAAGATGCTCTATTTGCCGGCTGGTTTGGCCCCATCGGCGTGTCGGCCGTGTTTTATGCTGTCGAGACTATCAAGCAAATTGACGAGCACCCGGATATACGTGCCGGTCGAGTTGGCGATATTGTGTTTCCTATAATCTGTGCACTGGTGTTCGGCTCGGTTATACTCCACGGAATCACCATTCCTCTGGTACTGATGGGCAAGCGCATGGGTACATCGCTGGCATGGACGCAATCATACAGAATGTCATTTCGCACCTGGTCAAGACGGACAAGAACCGAACCAAACGAGAACCTGCAAAAGCCAGATGACCTGGAGACTCCAGACCCAGAAGCTATATGTGCCCAATGACACCAAGTTTACAACTTTTCCAGGGTCCAATTTCCTTTGCCGTTGGTGCAATGGTCCTCTATTGGGTCGGTGGCGAGCACTTCTTTTCCAGAGTTTCCTTTCAATGTATATCCAGAGTATTTATCCTTGGTTACAGCGGCTATTCGTATAAAAACATTTTCGGCAAGGTTGGGTCCTCGTGCATTCACTTTAGTAACCAAATTTCCATTGCATCTTACTACAACATAATAGCTCCATGACGCGGCCAACATGATAAATAAATAAACTAAATAAATAAGGTGTGTAATTGCTAGTAGGAGAAAACGCTGCTCTCCGATGAAGAAATACCCGCCTTAAATAGCAGCATTTTTCGGCTATTAGAGCTGCAGGATACGACGCTATTCCCACAACCACGTCATCTCGGCTTTAGCTGGGACACCAGACTCCAGCCGCTCCCACGCTCTCCAGTCAACCTCCAGACTAAATTTAATTTGGAAAATTTAGCGACATGTTGGCACTCATAAACCATATTTATACCCAAATGCAATGCACAACTGAGCCTAACACGCTCTTAAATAACAAATCTGCGATTAGTGATACCTTGATTCCACCTTGCATCGCTAAAATGGCAGAGTCGACAGAGTGTCCAGATTAAAATAGTATCACTCGGCAAATACTCTTAATCGTAAGTATATTGAAACGATAAACTTTGAAAGTTGCCAATTCAATCGCTGTCTGCAGCGTCGACGCCGGGCGAAACAAAGGAAAAGCCTCTAAACGCATTAATCGTGGAATCCAGGTCATTTTGCGCGCGCAAACTGATCGGCCCCTTGGGGCTTTTAATCGGCGACGGGAACGCCATCAGCTGCGCCTGCAAGTCCAGCTCCTCCTGGCGCTCAGCCTCGGCGGCCTCGGCACTCAGGTCCACCTGGTCCTCGGCCAAGATCGACTCGGGAATGGGCTCGTTGCGGAACTCGGGGTCAATGTTGCTCAGGTCAAAGATCGAGCTGACCTTGGGCACAAACGGCGGCGCGTACTCCTGGCGGTAAATTTTGCCCCAGTCAATGCCCTGAAAGAACACGTGGCGCTTGACGTTCTCGGTGCCGAAAACGCCGTGGCCCAGCCGAGCTTGCGGATCGCGCTCCATTATCCGGAACACAAAGTCCTGCGCGTAGCGGCCAATCACGTTGCCAGCAATGTTGCCACTTCCCGGATGCAGCGTGCCGTTGCAGTCGGCCGGCGGCGGCAACGTCCCTGGGAACCGCAAGTCCTCGCTCAGAATGCGCTGATACATGGTGTTGTTGTCTTGGTGGTAGAACGGCGGCAGGCCCGTCAGCATCTCATAGAGCACCGCACCCAGGCAGTACCAGTCGACCTCCTTGCCGTAACGCTGGCGCAGCAACACCTCGGGCGCCAGGTACTCGGGCGTGCCACAAAACGTGCCCGTCTTGCCGCCGACCTCGACTGAATACAGCGCCGAGCCCTCGGTGCGCCAGACTACGGGGCCTACTTCCTTGGCCAGTCCGAAATCCACAATGCGCACATGGCCCCGCGCATCGAGCAGACAGTTCTCGGGCTTCAAGTCACGATACACCACATCCATGCCGTGCAGGTAGGCCAGTGCCGAAATAATCTCCGCTGCGTAAAAGCGCGCCCGATTCTCGCCGAATCTGCGCTCGCGCTGCAGATGGAAGAACAGCTCGCCGCCGTTCACATAGTCCAGGCAGAAGAACAGTTTTTCCTTGGTCTGGAACGCGCACTGCAGACCGACCAGAAACGGGTGCCGCACAGTACGCTCCAACACCTTGCGCTCCGACATGACCCGGCGGATCTCGCTCGGCCGCCCGCGCAGCTTGGATTTCGAAATGACCTTGATGGCCATGACCTTGCCCGAGTCCTTGTAGCGCGCCAACATCACCTGGCCATAGCTACCCTTGCCAATGATGCTGAGCAGCTGGAAGTCGTCCAGACCTATCTTTTGCGGGACGCTGGGCTTTGGCGATCGTCCTCGGGCATCGGCATCGTCGTCACGATCGTCGGCAGCGTTCTCGGCGCCCGGTCCCGAGCCATGCAGTCGCTTGGCAGCCGCCACCGCCTGCTCGTCATTCGCTGGCACGCGGCTCTTGCCAAGCCCGCCCAGCGGCGTACGGCGCAGTGCTGCCAGCTTGCGTCCGCGCTTGGCCGCCTGCAGGCTACGCGTAGACGCGTCCAGCTCGCTATCGACGCTGCCGGCGCGCAGCGTCATGTCGAGGTCCATTTGCCCGCCGATATTATCGTCCACAATTACATAGTCGCTCTCCCAGTTCATCGCACTACGAGAGCTCTGCGGCTCCATCATCGTCGCACCAGTGTCGGGCGGCGGCGGCAGCGGAATTTGCGGCTGCGAGCTGCTGCCAACGCGGTTCTTGCCGTCGTAGCGGTCGTTGCGGTACTGCACGTTGCGACGAAACCCGTATTTTTTGCGCATCGACTGCGGCGCGACCGCTGTTGGCCGCTTCTCTGCGCTCGCATACTCGAGCGGATCCGATATTTTGCGGAACATTGGCGCTGGCTCCTGGCCCGGCGGTTGCTGGCTCTCCATATGATCACGCCCCGAGGTTGCGCTGAACGGCTGTGTGGGCAGGGGCACCGAAAAGTCAAAGTCGGGCTTGCCGGCAGATTTAAGCGCTGGCATCGATGCCATGCGCTCTATCGACTCGCGCGCCCGTGGCACCGGTGGCGGCGCTGGCGACCACCGGTCGGAAATCTGCGTCTCCCACGGCGCCTTTAGCTCAGTCAGTGCGCTGCCGCCGCTGACCGAGCGCTTTGTCGGCTGCCGGCCCTGCGACGCGTGCGCCAGCGGCTCAATGCCGCCGAAATTGCGTCGCAGCGACGCGTCCTTTTCCACGGCCGCGCGCTCGGCCAGCGGAACCGCGTCAGGGTCCAGCGGGTCGTCGCGCAGAAACTGCTGGGTGGCCACATGCGCGGTGACTTCAGGGTCCTGTATCAGCGCGCGCAGAAACGAGTTGAGCCGCTCGCGGCGCTGCATAACCGAGTCGGCCGACGAGCCGAGGCCGGGCAGCAGCCGCTTGCTCGGAAACTCGCCCCACATATGCGCGCGCTGCGGGAACTGCCGCCGCAGATGCTGGTACAGGTCGCTGAACTCACTATACCGCCGCGCCACCCACCACTGGCCCGTGTGCCCGGTCACCAGCACTCGGTACACCAGAAACCGCTTGCGGCCCATCCGCAGACTGCTCACGCGCAGCTCGCCGCCGGTGCCCGACCCGCCGGCCTCGCGCGTCTCGACGCTGGTGATATACGCGCTCAACGCATGGTCGGAGGCGATTGAGCTCTGCGAATGGCCCGCATGCGACCGCGACAGCGTTTCCTTGGCGCTTGGCCGCGTGCCCCCGGGCCGCAGGTGGTATTTCGACAGCCATGCGCCCAGCGTGCTGCCCGACCGCAGGTTTCCGGTGCTCTTGGCAAGGTTGAGCCGGGTGTTGGGCAGGTTCTGTAGCGTGGTGGCGCTGGACGTTGCCGAGTGGTAGTGGTCCGGGAGCTCGTGCTGCGGCGACACGCCGCGCGCTAGCAAGTGTCGCAATGCAGTGGGAATGTTGGCGTTGCTCGTGTCCATTGAAGAAAAGTATGCTAAAGAAAGGTGAAAAGAGACATGAGTCTGCTGTATCCGGATAGGGCGGCTGCAGCAACAAGCAAAGGAGGCTGGAACTTACTTGCGCTTCGAAAATGAGAAATTACAGAAAAATGCGTAAAGAAAAAATGAATAAAGCGAGGTAAAGAACGCGAATGGCTGCTCTTTGTAGCGGTAAACGTAAACAAAACAGGATTTCCACGCCAGCTCGTCCCGGTCTGGGGGGGGACAAGAAGATCCCATGTTTTGGCCCTTGCCTTTTTCGATGGCTACAATTGGATCTCCGGTTCACGGAGCTGCGGCGGCGGCGCGTGTCTGGTCCAAATACGAGCGAAGCCGCGATCGGAGCGTGAATTGTTTGTACTGAGCGGGCGCGCCGCCCAGCACCTGGATGCCCGACGCGTCGAGGATCAGCACGCCGGTCGGCTGCAGGAACCGCCCCGACTTTACCAGCACCTTGGTGCCAATCGGCAGCTCCACGTGCAGCTGCGGAATCGGTGTCAATTCCAGCGCCGAGACCCGCGTCTGCCCGTCAGTCAGCACCAGCTTGAGCATCGAGTGCGGGATCTTGGGCTCGCGCTCGCCGCTTGCTTGGCCACTCTCCGGCGGGGCTTGGGTTGCGTTGTTTTGCGTGCTGGCGGTAAATACGCCGCTGCTGTCATTATCGTCGTCCAAATCCGGCAGGTAGCTGGGGCGGACTCCGCGCTGCTCAAAGGCTTCCTTTTCTCGCACCGCCTCCCACATCGCGTGCTTGCTGATACCAACGTCCATTATCTCCTGAATCTGCAGAAAGGCGCCGGTGCCGGCGGGAAGTCGGGTGACTTGCTGCTGACTATCGACGGCAAGCACCGGAAAGCACGATTCGCTAATTTCAGAGTGCAGTAGTTGTTCAATCGCCAGCCTCGTTTGCACCTCCAAGTGGGCGCCTGACGCATTGTCGGCCAGCTCGGCCTCGATGTGCGACGCACACTTTTCGAGCCACTGCGGCCGAACCGACACGCCGTACTTGCGTTTGATGGCCGCGGAGCAGCCGGCAGAGTCAATCATTTTGTTCAGAGATAGGGCCGAGATAGGACTGGCTGGCTGGTAGCCGCTTGCCTGCTGTGCAAGTTACCTGAAACGACCTGCTGCCTATGCCGAGTTGTGCTTATGGGGCCATGGTTGTTGGCCATGCGAGACACGCTGATCAGCGGGTTGACGAGAACATTGACGTCACTTTAGGACCTAGAACGACTATTAAATATTTCATAGCCGGGATAGTCACGATATCAACTCGGACTAGAGAAAATAAATTCCAAGCCAACGGTGGCATGGTTGGCAAGTGACGGCCTAAATTACATCTAATATGCGGCTAAAGTCCCTCCTATTTTCCACATTGGCATGCTATCCCGCTCACACGGTACCTTGCAGGAAAGAACAAGATTCTTGCCACAGCTCCAGCAATTCTTCGTTCTTGCCAATGACGTCATTTAGGGATGGCCGGTTCCTAGATTCAAACAAAGAAGCTATTTTATTTTTGGGGGGTCTGGCCATATTTAAAACCGATACGGAATCCTTCATTATTCTCTCTCGTCTGCTCTATCTCGTCTGTTTATTCTCCCCCCAAATCTACTGCTAACTTATATAAATCGCATTTCATCGTCCACATTGCAGAATTTTTTATTTTCCCATTTTATTTTGATAAAGTGTTAATAGTCATGCCATCGAGCGTCGATTCAGAGTGGGTGTCATCGCCGGCTACGCCCGAGAAGCAAGAGATGGGGTTCGAGGGCGAGCAGGCGCTATCGGGCGAGCAGACCGAGCGGAAGGGATCAACGCTGGGCGCGTATCTGAACCTGGTCTGCGTAGTCGTGGGTACCGGGTCACTCAGCTTGCCCAGGACTTTTGCCCAGTCGGGCTGGATAAGCATCCTGCTGGTAATTGTCTGCGGACTAATGGGCGCGTTTACCGGCGTGTTAATAATCAAGTGTGTGAATCACATGGAGCCCGGGCGCGAGCGCAGCTTCAACCAAATTGGCCAGGCGGCATTCATGACTGTCGGCCGAGTGGTCATCTTTGTTTTGCAGGCCATATTCGTGGTGGGTGTGGTTGGAGATTACATAATCCTGTCTGGGCAGTCGTTCCAGCAGATAGTCAGCGCCCATGGGCACGACATTGGCGAGGTAGCGTGGAAGTGCATATGCGCCAGTATAATGTGGTTGGCCTGCCTGAGCGTCAAGCGCATGTCCGAAACCATGGTGCTCTCGGTGCTTGGGTTCGGCACAAGCTTGACTGCAGTGGCTATTGGCGCGGCGCAGTCACTTATCACGCCGTATAATGAGGATACTGCGGGCGCCAATTCGCATCACCGGGCAACGCATGACGCGGCAATCGGCGGCGGCGTCGCAATCGCACTGGCAACCATCAGCTTTTCGTTCTGTGCGGTGGTGGTTATGCCGGCCGTCGAAGCCAGCATGCGGAAGCCCAAGCGCTGGAACATGGTGGTGGGGTCGGCGATGGGCACCGTCACCGTTGTGTACCTGATTGTTGGGATCATCGTATACTATGCGTTCGGAGACCAGACAAAGTCGCCGTTCTTCGACAACCTCCCGCAGAACGACGCAGTCGCAGCAGCACGAATCCTCATTGCATTGCATGTGCTGTTTGCCGCACCCATCATTGGCGCGTCGTTTGCGCTGGAGGTCGAGCTGGCATTGGGGATCACGGTGGAGCGGCTCGGCAAGCTCAAGGAGCTGGGATCGCGGGTGGCTCTGCGGACGGTGCTATTTGGTGCGATAATGGGCGTCGCGCTGGGCATCCCGTACTTTGGCGACGTGATGTCGCTGGTCGGCGCGTTCAGCACGTCGTTGCTGCTGTGCGTGGTGCCGGTCGTCTGCTATCTCCGGATCCGGGGCTGGCGGCAGCTAGGCTGGCCAATGCGCATCCTCTGTATTGCTGTGGCGGCCATTGGAATCTACGCGTGTGTGCTGGGCGCCAAGGGCGCAATCGAGGATCTCCGGGCGGATATCGCAAATGACAAATAGCTGGAGCTGACTCTTCCGCTGCAGCCCGTCATGCGGGTGAGGAAGGGATGCGGATTGGCAAAAATAGGAGCTTGCCAATCAAACGCTGCGTGGGGGACGAGCGCGAGAACTGAACAGGCACTATATCATTTTTTATGTTCCCGTCGATATTACAAATACCAAAGTATCCCCCTGCTCCAGGATGTTTTGGTGGGCCGGTGTTGATCCCCGTGTCTGAGGAGGGACGAGGAGGCTCAATGCTGGCTGGTGTTGTGCCTTCTTTCTCCTTTTCCCCTTTTTCCTGGTTTGTTGGTCTTTTTCAAAGAATTAGAGGATTTCGCTGCCCGCCCTTGCTTTGTTCTCGCTTGTTTGTGGCAAAATCAGAGGACGGACGCTTCAGCCGGCCCCATTTCTGCTGCAACGCACACGCACGCGCTCGGTCCCGAGTTTCGGATCGCTAGCTGGTGCCCTGATCGCGCGCACATTGTACAAAGGCCCGAAAGGTAGAGTCCATTTGGAATCACGGCACGCATTCGATATACGCAGCGCATGACATGCGCCGGGCGCGCAGCCGGTTGGGCGCGCGTGTGGCTTGAGGGGGGCTCTCTTGTGCGTTTCGCTTTTTTATTCGCAAGTTCTCTATTTTATTTCCGGCAACAACAAAAGCCACCCGCAGCGGGAAAAAAGGAGTTGAATGGAACCCAGCTTTTCTGCACTACATTCGAGAGCCGTGGACTATTTCCCGCCGAGTCCTGAGCCGTTCCTAGTGCTCAATAGTGGCCCAACAATGCGCGCGGGAGAGGGGCCTTGCGTGCGCTGTTTACAAGGTGTCGCTGGCTTATCTGCATTCCTCTTTCCTTCTGTTGCCAGAGAGATCTGTTTTCTGTCTACTTTCCCCCCTTTCTACTCCAGATCGGCCAGTCCCTGTTTCTTGTTGCCTCCCCTCTTTTCTACTGTGCTCTATTTTGTCTGCTAACTGCCTGTTTGCGAGTGTCACTGTGTCCGGCTCCCTTAGCACCCGACAACTGCGCATACCCCGGAGACCAGACGCTCAGATCAAACCGATCCATACAAACCAAGCAAACTGCATAAGCGCGCTCGCTTTGTTCGCAGCCTTTTTTTCCGGCTGCGCGTGACCCTCCCGCCCGATTTAGACGCACTATAGTCGGAGGCGGCCCAGGCGCGACACCGATACTCACACTATACGACGCGAGGATAGTGGAGAGCAGCGGCAATGGATACCAAGACTACCGGTTCGGCGGCAATTCCCTCCGCTCTGCGCAACCTGCTTAATAAAGGCTCGAAGCAGCATGCACCGCAGATCGACGGTATAGTGCCCACGCTGTCGCCGTACTATGCCCAGCAGACGCTGGTCGGCAGCGACCCGGCTATGGCCACGCGTGCATCGCCGGAGACCGGCAACTCGTCGCGGACCAGCACCACGTCGATTGGCGCGTGGCTGTCGCGGTACTCGCTGCGGCCGGGCGGCAGCCGCGCGTCAGCCAACTCGACGGCCAGCACGGCCACCACGGCGTCGTCGTCGGCCAACACAATCGCCACCGGCGCGTCGGAGCTGGCGCGGCACTCGATTGACAGCACGCTGGCGGCCATGCAGCTGACCAGCCAGGCGTTTGCGGCCGTCATCACCGGCGTTGAGCTGCGCGAGCACTCTGTGCGGCCCAGCGCCAGCAGCACCGGGCTGCGGGTGCTGGGCTCGGGCGCCGCGCGCAAGCGCCAGGCGGTCTACCGTGTGCTGGTGTCGGGCCGCGACGGGCAGTGGTGGGCGATCCGCCGCTACAGCGAGTTCAGCGAGCTGTTTGCCGCGCTCAAGCGCCGGTTCCCCCACCACGCCGCCCAATGGAACGAGATGTTTCCCAGCAAGCGCTTTGGCCAGACGCCGTCGATTGAGGTCGCGGCGCAGTGGACCGACCGCCTCAATGCCTTTCTGCGCGCCATAACTGCCGACACCGACGTGTGCCCCTGCGACGAGGTCCAGCGCTTCCTGCGCGAGAACGCTCCGCCGCCCGGGATTCTTTCGCCTGCGCCTGACGTCGACGGGTTTGGCTCTCGCATGGCGCTGCCAGGCGAGTGGTCCGCGCACGGCCCGGGCAGCATGGCTGCGCGTGACCCCATGGGCCGCGTCTCGATGCCCGCGCTGAAGGAAGCAGCCTATTCCACGCAGATGGCCACGCCGCCGACCTCGGGCCCGACGCTGCCGGCAATTGCCGACAGCCTGACGGTGTCGGTTCCGGCGCGCGGCGGCAGCTCCTCGTCGTCGTCAGGATCCAATGCCGCCGCCGCCGCGCCGGTCGTACCGCCGCGTCCCGAAAAGTACCCGAGCGTTGGCATTGACGACCCCTCGGGCAAGCTACCTTACACGGTTGCGCTGCTCAGCAGCGGCGACAATGGCAGCCCAATGTCCGACTCGTCGTCGCAGGTGCTGCGCAAGGCTTCGGATTCGCTGCTGTACCTCAGCGCCGAAAAGCGCCCCAATATGGAGCCGCTGACGATGCGCAAAAAGTACGGGCTGCGCTCGAACCTCCAGTACATCAACGACGCTCAGGCGTATCCCAGCGAGCAGGGCCCGGAGCCGAAGAGCAATGTGGCCTCCGATGACGACGATGACGAAAGCCTGCGCCATCTGCAGAAGCAGCAGCACCAGCAGTCGGCAATGGGCCTGGGCATTATGGCTGGACGCGAGGGATTGTTTGCTGCTGCGTCCAAGCGGCCGCCGCCGCTGCCACCGGCGCTGACCAAGACAAAATCGCTAGGCGCCCAGCAATCCCCATACAGCGGCGATGGCGATGTTGAGATGGACGAGGAGCGTGAGACTGCGTCAGCGTCGGGCTCGCGGACCGTACAGCAAGCGCAGCTGTTCCATCAGCAGCGCCGGCTGCCTGGCCCGCAGGTCAAGGGCACTGTCAACACCCTGATGAGCACGCTGGCCACTGATCCCCTGCGCAGTGCGCCGCCCACCACACAGGGGTTTGGCGAGTCTGCAAACACCGCCGCTGCCGCAACCACCACCGCGGAGCTCGCGGTCAACCAGAAGCGCGTCAGCCTGGATGACTTCCAGCTGCTCAGCATCATTGGCAAGGGTAGCTACGGAAAGGTCATGCTGGCGCGCTACAAGGACTCGGGCAAGGTCATGGCCATCAAGGTCATTTCGAAATCCAAGCTGCGCGGGCGGCCCAACGAGATCCGCCGGGTCATGTCGGAGCGCAAGGTGCTGGAGCGCACGGTTGAGCACCCGTTCCTGGTCGGTCTGCAATGCGCGTTCCAGACCAAGGAAAAGCTGTTCTTCTGTCTGGACTATGTGAACGGTGGCGAGCTGTTCTTCCATCTGCAGCGCGAGCGGCGGTTTTCCGAGAACCGCGCCCGGTTCTATGCTGCCGAGATCGCCTGTGCGCTTGATTATTTGCATAGCATGGGCGTTGTGTACCGCGACTTGAAGCCCGAGAACTGTCTGCTTGACGCGGATGGTCACGTCAAGATTGTGGATTTCGGACTGGCCAAGGAAGTGGGCCCCGTTGTCTGGCGCACTGAAGGCTCGACGCTATATTCTGTTGAGGACAGCGGCAAGACGGGCACGTTCTGTGGCACGCCCGAGTACCTGGCGCCCGAGGTGCTGCTGCGCCAGCGCTACGGCAAGGAGGTCGACTGGTACTGCCTGGGTGCGGTGCTCTATGAGATGTTGACGGGCCTGCCGCCGTTCTACGACCAGGACAACAACACCATGTACCGGCGGATCCTGCACGAGCCGCTGAATTTCCCGTCCTCGCTCCCACCGCCGGTCCGCGGCAACGGCACATACAACGACGGCGGCGGTCCCCCGAACAGCATCGGCCGGCTGGCACAGGACTTTATCGTGCGGATTCTCGAGCGCGATCCTGAGAAGCGTCTAGGCCACGGCGTTTTCGGCACCGAGAACGTCAAGCGCCACGTGTTCTTCCACGGCATTGACTGGGGCAAAATTTACCGCCAGGAGTACGCGCCGCCGTTTGTGCCCAAGGTCAGCTCGATCTTTGACCTGAGCAACATTGACCCTGAGTTCCGCAACGAGCCCATTCCCGAGTCGATCTTGTCCGAGGGCCAGGTCGGCATTATTGCCGAGGCCGCCGAGGCCGAGCGCCAGGCGGATCTGGCGCTGCAGGCGCAGCTGATGGCGTTCCCGTCGCCTCTCAGCACGCCGTCGGTGTCGTCGGCGCTGTCCAGCCCGTACTTTCAGCAGCAGCAGCAAAAGCAGCAGCAAACTCAACAGCAGCAACAGCGGACGGGCATTGCTTCGCCACAGTCACTCAATGCGACTGTGTGCAACTCGTATGCATCGGACTCCACCTTCCAGGGCTTTTCGTTTGTGTCGCCCTGGGTCGACATGCCCGACGACCAGTAAGCCGTTCCCTTGTTTGCGCTGAGAGGGAGAGGGGCGGGGGTGCTGCCCGCCTTTCTTTTGTTCATTCTACACGTATCTTGCTTATCATTTCTAGCATTTTTCTATATCCACCCATGTCTTTAGCCGTCTATTACCGCATTATCAATATATATACCTAATTACTCGTGTTTGCTCTTGTCTGGGGGATTGCAGTCAAGTCAATCCACGTATTCAGCTGACCAAACATGTCGCCAACAAAAAAACGTGCCTTTATTGCCTGCTTGGTGAAAATTAATTTCCTTTGCCTCTTCTCTTTTGTGTTGGTTGGCATATGTCGTTTGAAGCGGAGAGATACACACTGCATGTTTCGGGACGCGGACAGTGTGCAGCCAGCAGCATCGGCAGGCTCCAGCTGCGCGGACGCACAATCGAGCATTTGCTGCGCACCACGCATTCGGGGGCGTTCTGGCTCGACATTGAGTCGCCGACGGCCAGCGACATGCAGAGCATAGTCCGGGTGTTTCAAATTGACCCCAACATCGCCCGACCCATGCGCCAGGCCATGCAGGCGCCGGGGCGGGTGGAGCCCTGCAGCCATCGCAGCCGCGACGAGCTCTACGTGTGCTGGGCCGAGCCGCTGCTGACCGAGCACGGGGCGCAGGCGTACTGCGACGAGCAGCATATGGAACTTGCCCGGGACCCGCCGTGGCTGGCGGGCAAGCCGGGATTGCGGCAGCGCCGGCTGGACAAGCTCCGCCGGCTGCTGGATACCTCGCGCGCGCATGCCATTGGCGGCGACCGGCAGCGGTGGATAGTCCGGCGCTGGGGGTACGAGCGCTGGCGCGACCTGCTGCACAAGGACTACCAGGAGCGGATGATCCGGCGCAACAGCCTGCAGGCGCCGACAATGTCCAACATTGACATGCTCGCACACCAAACCAGCATCGTCCATATATGGACGCGCGGACGTGTCGTGCTGACGTTGCACGCGCGCGGGTCCCAGGCAATAGCAAATGCCCGGCAGCTGCCGGGAGCCACGCCCGAGGCCATATTGCAGGGCATTGTCGGACACTGGGTGCACCGCCAGAGCTGCCTGCGGTTTCTGCACCGACACGCCGACGCGCTGGCCGAGCGGACCATGCGCGAATGCGGCGGCGACCCCGACGAGACACTCGAGTGGGCGTCGGCCGCGCAGCGCAGCCACAAGCTGTCGCTCTGGCTGCTCCGGCACGCGCAGAGCTGCACGCACGTGCTCGCGCGCCTGAACAGCGACCGCGCGTTTGCCGCGCTGCTGAACGAGCAAACACGGGTTGCCGAGTCGTACAGCCACGTGGAGCGACAGCTGGCGCAGCTCAGCCGCGTGCTGTTTGCCCGGCTGCGGCAGCGGCTGTTGCTGGCGGGCCGGTCGATTCTCGACGCGATGAACGTCTGCTTGGTTGCGCACATTGTGGGCGCGCCGCTGCAGCTGTGGGCGAACCTCGACAACCTCAACGGCATCACGACGCCCGGCCGGCTGCTGAGCACCGGTGCAATGTTCTACTGGCAGTTTGTGGCCTTTGGTCTGTGGGCTGCGTTTGTGTGGGCGGCGTACCGGGTGTATCTTCGGCGCTCGAGTGTCGGCAAGGTTGTTTCGTCGCGGATCAAAAATGTGTATTAGGGATTAGCACAAGTCGGCGGTTGGCGGGATCTCAGGGATCTGGCCCATTGTGAATTGCGGGTTTTTAAAGCACTCGATCTCCTGCGCCGATAGATCCCGCGTTGGATCGGTCTTGCCCGATATCTGCTGGGATGTGTTGCTCGACATGGCAAACTGCGATCCGCCCAGGATCTGCCCGAACGCTGATGTCCCAGAATTGCTACCAAACGCCGACGCTCCCCTATTACCGAACGCCGAGGTGCCAGCATTGCCAAACGCCGATGTTCCGGTGCTGCCGAATGCTGATATGCCAGTGTTGCCAAACGCCGACTGAGCAGGGCTCGGCTGCCCAAATGCGCTAGGCTTAGACGACTGGCCAAACGCGCTGGCTCCGCTCGACTGGCCAAACGCGCTACCCGTTCCGCTCGACTGGCCAAACGCGCTACCCGTTCCGCTCGACTGGCCAAACGCGCTACCCGTTCCGCTCGACTGACCAAACGCTCCCGTGGTCGACTTGCCAAATGCGCCAGTGCCAGACTGTCCAAACCCGCCTGAGGCACTAGACTGTCCAAATCCACCTGAGGCACCAGATTTTCCAAATCCACCCGAACCACTAGACTGTCCAAAGGCGCTGCTGCCAAACGCCGACTGTTTTGGTGTCGTTGGCTGGCCAAACGCCGAGCTCGTCGAGCCGCCAAATCCCGAAGCCGCCGACTGCCCAAACGGCTTCTGTCCAAACGCCGACGCCGCCTGCCCAAACGCACCCGTGCCGCCAGCCCCACTAGGCTGCGGCGTCGTCTGCCCATACTGGTTCTCCCACTTTAGCGCATACGAGTCAGCGTTGCCCACCACTTCGCGCACCCTCTGGTCCATCTCGTCCGCGAGCTGGGCGTATTTTTGCTGGCATGCGGGCACATTGCCCGCGCGCTCGGCCAGCATAAAGTCCAGATGCATTTCCTCGGGAGACACATCGGTTCCCGAGAGCATGTTGGGTTTGTTGCTAGTCGGTCCAAACACACTGAGCTTCCAGAGCGGCCGGTCCTCGATGCCCTGCTTAAGCAGGGCGCCGGTTAATGGTTGATCTTTGGACTTTTTCGGAGTGGTGTTGCCGAGGGCGCCAAACGCTGTCGTCTGTGTGAAGCCCCCTCCGCTGCTGCCGCCACCGGTGTTGGAGAATGCGCCAAAGCGGTTGCTGTTGTTCTGGCCGCCGAGTGAGGACGATTGGCCAAAGCCCGAAGGCCGGTTTTGCGGGTGCTCGTTGCGGCAGCGGTCGCCAAAACTGCACCGTCCTTGCAAGAAATAATTACAAACGACCATTTTGTAGAAAAAAACGCCTTTATTTTGTGTGTGTGTATGGAGATTAGTGTGGGTATCTTTTGCAATACAATGGCTGGTTGGCATTAATAGAAATAACATTTGTGAGGAAATCGCACCTCTTGTGGGATCACAATCACGCGCTCCAGCATCTTTAACGCTTTGTGTTTGTTGCGGGGCGTACTGGCAAACGCAATGCCCGAGATGTATGCTATATAGATTAATGGTATCGCGCAAGCTGGAGAGCAGCGCTGACACCATGCTCGCTGGGCTCGCTTGCCTGGGTGACCTGCCGGCAATCAATTCCCAGCGTGACCAGCTCTGATGCGGTGGTCTTCCCTATGGCCGCCAGCCGATAGACCGCCGCCCCGCTCGACTGAATGCGCTCCGGACACACCAGCCCCTTTCTCTCCAAAGCCCGCAGCGCAGGCACAATCACCCGGGCGCCCGACGGACTGAACACCACCATCCACACCAAACTAATGCGGCCGCTGCGCGTGACGATTCGCCCCATCGCATCGGCAAGCTCATCAGTCACGGCGCGCACCTGTCGGCCAGCCGTCGTGTACGAGATAATCTGCCGCAGATCAGCCTCGTGGCTGCCCGCGATGCCGCCGGGCAGCGTGTCCCGCCGCTGGTCGCCACAAAAGAACAGCAATTGGGGCTTGTTCGCCAGGCGTTGGCGCTGCTGTCGGCAGAACCGAATAATCTCAGGCAGCAGCACGGCCGCCTGGCCGCACTGGTCGCCACGAATGTCGCCGGCAGCAGAGTGGTCAAACAAGTGGGCGCTGCAGGCGGCGGCAGTAGCCTTGCCGACGACGAATATGGGCAAGGCCAGGAAGCGGCGCCATTCAGCGGCCCGATCTGCCTGTTCCATCGAGGTATCGGGCTGGGATTGCCACTCGGCGGCGGCCCCGGCCAAAGCCTTGACGGCGTTCTGACTGGTAAAGATTATGGCAGAGTAATTGGTGTCGTGCGAGTGCCGGTGGATAATGTCGGCGATATCCGCGGCAGCGAGCAGGTAGCGGTGGTCCAGCACCGGGATGGTCTCAACGGCAGCATGGGACTCCTGTAATAACTTGGAGTACGAGTCGCCTCGATCCTGATCGCGAAACAGAATCACTGCCGATCGCTCATCCCCAGCCATATCGCAAGCGTGAAAATTTCTAACCAACAAGTAAAACAAGAGTATATGCGTGGCAATATGGTGAGGGAGGGTCTAGCAGAGATTAAGAAGGATAGCGGAAAGGGGCTAGATTGCGTTGCTTGTGGGGACCAATGCCACAAAATAGCCATAATTTGCGAGTATAATTATGAGCGCATATTTCAGGAGAAAGGAGGGATCTAGACACAGGAGAGATATCCCTGCAATCGATCGGATCACAAATGGAGTCAACCCCATCGTCGGTGTATGAAAAGTTCGATCGCTACGACTTTGACAGCGACCAGGAATTCCAGTCCGGGCTGCGGGCGCTGGGCGACGTGAGCGATCCAGCGAGGCTGCTTACAGCCAAGGCGTTCTACTACTCGCGCGCTGTGGCGCCAATCGACCTGGATGGGTATTTCCAGTGGAAGACCGCGCAGCCGCAGGCACAGGAACCCGATGGCGGGGGACGTGGTGAAGATGGCGATGCGCCCGTGTCGCTGTCGTTTGTGGAGGTGGTGCAGAAGATCGCGGCGGGCGAGACGATACCGGGGATCCGGCAGATCCCCGACGTGCTCAGCGAGGAGCCAGCCAGCAAGTCGACGGCCACGGCGCCACGCAAGCCCTGGGAATAGCACTAGCGTACATTCTGTCAAGAAGTAGCACTAGCGTACATTCTACCCACAAGCCCAAGGGAAACAGCAACAGCGTATATTCTACACCTTCTCTCTCTATCTATCTTCATCTAAAAGATCTTCTTGTATCTTGCCCAGCCAATTACCACGACGACAAAGGCCATGCAGCCAGCCAGAATCAGAAAGAAGTTGCGCAGGTCCTCGCGGTCCTGCCCGGGGACCTTGACGTTCATGCCCCACAGGCCGGTGACGACGTTGAGAGGCACGAGGATGGCACCAATGACGGTCCAGCGGCTGGCAAAGACGTTGGTCTCGACGGTGGACTCGCCCAGGCCCAGCGACAGGCGCGCCAGATAGTTGGAGTGGGCGCGCGACAGCACCATGTCGCAGTGCGACGACGAGGCGACCAGCGACACCAGGTGGTCGTATACGTCCGATAAGTAGTGGGCGACCTCGTCGGCAGTCACAATGCCGTCGGTATCAGCGCGCACAGCCAGGTCGGCAAAGCTGGCGCGCGCCGACGGCAGCGGGCGGTCCTTCAGGTGGCCGGCCACGTGCGCGGGCCACAGCGGAGGGTCGCGGCGCCGCGTGCCCAGCTGCGACACGGCCGATGACGATCCGGGAGTGCGGCGCAGGGCGCCCAGCGCCGAGCCCGACGGCGACGCGCGCAACGGCACGTCGACCGGCAGCGGATACTCGCAAAGCTCGTCGACGTCGGCGCGCGCGGCTTCGTCGACGGCGGCCTGGCGGTCCATCAGGCGCGAGAACGCGCGGATCACGTCGGGCTTTCCCTGCAGGAGGCGCCACAGGGTCAGGATCTTGCGGCGCGCGGCGCCGATGCGGTGCAGCATGTCGGACTGCTCGTTCGTGGACAGAATCAGCACCAGCTCGTCGGCGGCGTCAACCTCGAGCTCGATGCTGCGCATCTCGGGCGCCAGCGTGTCGGTGATGTCGTCGACCAGCGCATAGGCGATGTATGCGGGCGTCACCACGGCGTGGGCCGAGTCGACGGGCGCCAGGTCGCGCAGGCGCGCCACCACGCTGGCCGCATGGCCAAGCTCGCGTGCGCGGTGGAAGGTCAGCACGCAGCTGGGCTTCAGCACTATGGCGAAGTTGGCGGTGGCAATGCCCTCGGTGCCGCGGTTGAACTCGTAGTTTGACTGGGCGTCCTCGCCAAAGTCGATCGTGCGGTAGACGATAAAGTTGTATCCAGCAAACGTCTCAAACTTGTCGCGGCCCTCGTCGTCGCTCATGATGTCCTCGACCGTCAGCGGGTGGATGCCGAAGACGCGCGCCAGCGAGGCCATCTCGTCAGGCGTCGGGTCGGTAATGTCGAGCCAGAAGCAGCCGCCGGGGCTGTATGCCGGTGGCGA
>JANBPA010000044.1:21347-44318 GCA_027575275.1 Coemansia sp. RSA 2711
TCGAGTGTCGGTGCCTGGAACGTACCGGCAGTCGGCGAATACAGCACAAAGCGCGCGTTGGGATCCTGCACAAAGCGGGACTCGTCGGGGTCCAGCAGGGAGGCGGCCAGGGCGCCGAGCTTCTCGGGCTCTTCGACGCACGGCTTGTCTGCATCAACTCGGGCAGGGCTCACTGGCTGTTGCGGCGGCTGCTCGGGAAACGGGCTGCTTTGCGAGCGCTCGATGTGGGATGACGTCGACGGCGGGCGGGGCGGGCGACCGGAAAGGCTGTTCTGGCGGCCGCCAAAGCTCAGCAGGCTATGCGACCCCAGCGCCTTGCGCGACTCGGCGGCGTACCGGTCGGTGCCGGCGGCATCGCGCTCGACGTGGCCCTGGCTGGCCATCTCGCGCAGCGCGCCGGCGTCCCAGTCGGGCGCAGGCCCTGGCCTGGCGCCGTCGCGCGACACCGGGCGTGACGGCGGGTTATCGACGCCGGGGTACCGCGTGCGGTTGCTGCGGTTGGTGGACGCCGGGTGCAGGGCCGGCGGGGACGGCGCGGCCGACGGCGACCGGCGGCGCTGCTCGCGTGGCGGGCGGGCGTCGTCGGGCTCGGCGTCCTGGCTCGACTCGCCGTCATCGATGGCGGCTGGATCCAGCATGGCCAGTAGCAGCCGCATGAGCTGGCGGCGCCGGTCGGGGTCGTCTGGCGCCGGGCCGTCGGCCATGCTGCCCAGCAGCCGGACCGCCGTGTGGTAGCGCGCGTCGTTGGCGGCGGCCAGCGCCTGGTTTGCGCGCCGCAGCTGCGCCACTTCGCGCTGGAGCGCGGCCACCTGCGGATCGGCCGCCTGCGTGCGTGCGTGGATGCCCGGCGACTCGTGGATGCCGATGTCGCCGCCGCCCGAGCCAAACACCACGCCGTTGAACCCTGCCAGCCCCTGCTCCAGCGGCGGCATCGCCGTTTGGTGGGCGTCCATTGTCGTTCCAACGTAGCCCGCCCGCCGCCGCCCGGGCTGCGGGTGGTTACGGCTCATCCTGGTAAGCGCCCTTCTATTCTACGGTCTACTGTCTTTGGTGGGCAATGTTCTTCTCTGGCGCTGGTGTATTAAATTGGCATTTGGCGCATTATCCACAGACGATAACAAGAAGAGTGGGGTTTTTTTCTTATCCAGAAAGAAGGAAAGAGCTGCATATTTTTGCCTTTGCCAGCCCACGTGCAAGTCTCGTCTACTTGGGCTTATTCCACGAGCCCGCCAAGACAGAAAATCCAAGGGTGGGACAAGTCAAAGCGGACCCGCCCCCCTTTTTCTTCTCTCTTTCTGCAGTTTCGCTTGGCATTATTTTTATTGTGCACCTTTATTCGAACACGTCCATTTGTTGCAATCCAATTCCCCTCTTTGTCAGACATGTGCTGCTCGCTTCCGGACTTTCTGCTGGTGGTTCTCAGCATCATATTCCCGCCGTTCGGCGCGCTGCTGCGGCGCGGCTGCGGGGCAGACTTTTTGATCAACTGCGGGCTGACGGCGCTCGGGTACTTGCCGGGGCTTATCCACGCGTGGTACTTGATCTGCAAGTACCCGGCGCACGAGTACGAGATGCTGGTGGACGACGAGGAGGGGCCGCGCCATCACGTGGTGATCATTAGCTCGCCCGCGCAGCCGTCGTCGTCGTCGCATCAGGACCAGGCCCCGCCGCCCTACCAGGCCACCCAGGGCTCTAAGCAGTCGCCGACAAACTAACAGCGCATCTCCAAAGGCTTTATCGCTTTCCATATCCCAAACAACACCCTGTAACTGGCTTTGCTCCTAACGTTCTTTATTGCGAGAATATATACAATTTATTAACCAACAGCATTTAAAAAAAATCTAGGTGGGTTTTTCTTCTTCTGCGGCGTAAAGCAGAACGTGCAGCGAAGAGGAAGTGTTTGAAGCCATCAGTTTATAATACCGTCAGGTAGTCTTCGGTCATTTGAGAATCCGGTGAAGAAATTCAACATAAACCATCATTTGGCAACACAACATTCCTCCTTCTCGGCACGAGAAGAAAGCAAAACAACCACGATTAAAAAGTAGAGGGAGGAATACCTGGATAGTGAGCCCCGTTGAGGTAACCGCTAGGCGGCCAACCGGCATAACTGTGCTATGACGAACAAGAACTCTCCCTCCTCAAGCACAACCCGTCCTATTTAAAAGCCCATAAGGCGAACACCGGTTTTTACAGCAGAAAACGACTAGATGGAACACTAAACCAACAAGCAAAAGGCTCGCTCTTCCTTCACAGGCGTCTTTGCTTTAAGTTGCCTCGCCCATCAGCCCAGCTATACATTCCATCGTTATAAAAACGCCATTTTAGCACAAACCGAGTGTCCTAGCTTCCGAATAGAACTGCACAAGAATGTCGGAGAGAAGAGTCGATACCCATAATTACGGGCGGCACTTTCTGCCCTGCGTCCGGGGACTTTCCCCAAAGCTCAAGGTAAGTAAACAGAGTTACTTTGTGTGTAAAGCTTCGAAACAAAATAATAAGCGGTTCTTCCAAAAGGGGTATTCCTGAGGAAAGAAAAGAGAAAAAACAGAGTGCAAAAAAAAATAGCTTTTTATAGCTTAGTGAGAAAATTATTTTCTCGATCGTTGATTTGATATTCGAGTAGAATTTACTTGGGATTGGGCTGGGCGTTGTTGTGGGCTTGCATGCATTTTTTGAACGCGTCGAGTTCGCGTAGGCATTTGCGCCAGTCGTTGGAGTCGGCGTGGCAGATCAGCACGGCTTCGTTTTCGGCAAAGCAGCCGGTGCGCCGGATCCGCCGGTCCCACTCGTCCTCGTCCTCGTTGTCCAAAGCTGGCTGCGGCTTGGTCGCACGAGCACCAGACATAGTGGAAAAAAAGAAACAAAGTTACCTGGATTATCAAGCTACTTGATCCTTAGAAAATTGCGAGTTTAAAGTATTACTTTTTATTTTAGATCAGTCCAAAAGTATGGAACAAACACTTTGTCTTTTTATTGGCTTCCTACCTTTTTGTATTTTTTTTAAAGAGCATCAAAAGAATATACTCGTAAACGTTTTTTATTACAAAGCTTGTCAAGAATGACTGCGCTGGACGAGGTTAGTGCGATCCTCGACCACCGCACGACACAAACGCAGAGCATCGACTATTTGGTGCAATGGACCAGCGACCAGGGGCAGACCTGGGAGCCCGCCACCAGCCTCAGCGACTGCGCCCAGCTGCTGGCCGCCTACTGGCGCGTCCAAGTGACCACCAAGCCCGTGCCCTATCTCGAGCCGCTGGCCGAAAAGCCGCCCGCGTCGGCAAAGCGCGCCGCAAAGCAGCCGCGCCTCGACCCGACTGTCGACCGGATTGCCGTGGCCAAGCGCGTGCAGGCGAACAAGCAGCTGCGCGGGTCGCTGGCCCGGACCGGCAGCTCGTCGGCGCTGGCCGCCAGAAGAAACGCGGGGCCGGCGGGGCTGGCGATCAGGAGCGGCGGCGTGTCGGGCGCCATTGTCGATGCGCCCGTCAAGCCGCCGCCGATGAATGCGAGGCGCAGCTGCCCGGCCGCCTCGCCGGTGTCGGAGGCCGCGGGCATGGTGGCCGGCCTGGATCTCGGCAGGAAACCTGCCTTGCAGCGGGCGAGAAAGTCCACCGGCGGCAGGCGTCCCCCGCCGCCCCAATAGCGGAAAACACTCCCCTGGTACATATCTCTTCACAACCTGGCTGTTTGCTTGCATTCATTCGATAGCGCGCACCAAATGAAAGCTGATAAAGTAAGAAAAGAGAGAGGCCTTTTTGCTAGCATGGCAGGATCTGGCGGATCGCCTTGGTCACTTTGGAGCTGTTGAATTCGAGCAGACTGGTTTGGCGGATGATCTCGGGCGACCCGATGCACAGCAGCAGCAGATACGGGCTGATCTGGTAGATAAAGAACTCGTCGTTGCCGTCCAGCCCGACGTTGATGCGCTGCAGCACCGCGTCGTCGTCGCTGGTGGGCACAAACCCCGAGCACATCATCGTGACCTCCTCCATCGACTCGATGGTCTGGCAGGCAAATATGTACTGCGGCGGGTACGTCGGCGACGAGTCCGTGGCCAGATACACCTTGGTCATCACGTCGAACAGAAACACCTTGTCCAGGCTGGACTTTGAGCAGAACGAGTTGAGAATGGTCTCGAGCGAGCTGTACTTGGGCACCAGGTAGCGCACCACGCGGCTCAGCGCCTCGCGGATCGACTGGTCGAAGATCGTGGTCAGAAACACGTGCACCTGGGTCACGTTCAGGTTCTCGTAGCCCATGTTCTTCAGGATCCGCTGCTGGATGTCGTGCTGGATGTCCTGCTTCAGCTCCTCCGACAGCCCGTCCACCTTGTTGATAAACACGTTGATCGGCAGCTGCGCATTGACCGACTGCGCCGTGCGCATCACCGTGAACAGCGTGGTCAGCGAGCTCTGGATGTCGCTCTGCGAGTCTATCACAAACACCAGCGACGTGTGCTCGCCCGCGTAGATCTCCGGGTTCAGCACGCTGTACTGCGTGTCCGAAAAGTCGTCGATTCCCGGAAAGTCGTACACCGAGATCCCCGCCACCAGCCGGTGCTCGGTGCGCTGCTGCGTCGGCATCAGCGACATTGTGTCGTACGCCTGCTCGCCGTCGAATATCACCCGCAGAATGCTCGTCTTGCCGCTGCGCGGCAGCCCCATGAACAGCACTCGCCGCTCGGCCAGCTCGTCGCCCTTGGCCTGCTCAATGTCGCCCGCCTCGCCCTCGCCCGGAAGCCCTACGCCCATGTTGTCTGGCCCGTACATGCCCATGCTCTGCCGCCCGCCCGCGTACGCCTAAAAAAACACCTCTGGTGCGAGTTAGTCCAAGCGGCTCCTCGGAACCAAGTTTCTGCTGCTGCTGTTGCCGTGCGGCTGACCTTCAAAGAAAGAAACTAGAGATCGCTTACATTCATTTTTACCGATTAGAGGAGTGGAAAAATACAAGTGACAAAAAAAGAAATAAAAAAGCGATTGCAAAGCACAAAAAGAAAGAAGTGGAGGAATGTTGCACACAGTGCTAGTGATAAACTCCATGCGTGGACGCGCGCTAAGCCGAAGATAATCCATAAAGAAAAACTGCTCGTATTGACTAGACGAAAGAGGCTATGAGATCTGGCGCCAGCGCTTGGCGCAGGTAAAGCCGTTGGCCCAGCCCTCCTTCGGATCGCACACGCACTTGCCGCGCTCCTTGGAGCCGTCGGGGCAGTGCGACATCGCCGGGTGGTAGTAGCCAATGTCGTCAAAGTAGTGCACCTGGCTCTTCTTCAAAAACATCGACACGGCAATCGAGTGCACCGGCGCGTCGCCCCAGCGCTCGTAGAAGAAGCCGCCGGAGCGGTCCAGATAGTCAAAGTACGCCTGGTACTCCTTGCTGCGGTAAAAGTCCAGATTGACAATCTCAAAGTTGGACCAAAAGTGGCAGCGCGTGTACTGCCCCTTGCTGTCGCGCACCCAGTCGATCATGCTGTCCTGCGGCACCATGTCGGCGTGCCGGATCATAAACTCCTGCGTCGTGTTCCACAGCGTGCGCACCGTCGGCTCGTACTCGCTGGGCGCAATGTTCCAGCCGTAAATCAGCTTGTTCTTCTGCATGTACAGGAACGGGTCGTAGTCGATGTCGCAGTAGTAGTGCACGTCGGGCTCGATGCGCCAGTAGTAGTCCAGGTCCTGCAGCAGCGGGTGCTTGTACACGAACCCCGACTGGAACCGGCACATGAACCGGTACGACTCGCTGCGGCCCTTGATGTACGTGGCGGTTTCGCGCTCGTGCTTGGCCTTCTCCTGGTCGATCCACTCGGGATACCCCCAGGTGCCGGGCTCCAGCGTGCCAAACTGCACCGTGGCCTTGGTCAGGTCCTGCACGCCGCTCTTGAACTTTTCCGAGAACGGCTTGTCGTTCAGGAAGATGTACGGGTAGTTGTACTTGTGGTTCCACCGGTCCTCGAGCTCGCGGATGGTCTTGCGCAGCCCGTACAGGTCGTCGTTGCGCACCAGCGCCACCAGCGCCGCCTTGACGGGCTTGGGCGCCGCCGGCGCATAGTCGCCCTGCGCCTGCGCCGGCCCGCCGTAGTCCTGGTTGTTGGCCAGCGAGTTGCCCCACATTTCAAATATGCTCTGGCCGTTGGTGTTGTAGCGCGTCGAAAACAGCGTCGTGCCCATGTGCACCAGCAGCCCGAGCACCGCAAGGATGCCCAGGAACTTGGCCACCGCCACCGCCCGCCGTGAGCTGATCATTGCCAAGGCGATTGCGAGGTGAAGAAAATATGTATAAAGTCGAGATGAGCGCCGAAAGAGATAGAATGCGGTCTTTATCTTCCGCATGATTTACGGCGGGCTCGCATGACCCCAATTCTGAGCAGGTCCAGCAAAAGAAGTCGCACAGATTCGCGTTGATCTTGGGTATCTGATCAGTGGTGGGTTTATCGTGCGTAGTTGCTGAAATCTTCCTCAAAACTTTTTTATCTCACTCGTGGTGTTGCGTGTATCGAACTAGAGGGTGCATTGGGTCGAAATGGCGGACAAAAAGGACGAGTACCGCAAGCAGTACGAGGCGCTGGGATCCGAGGACCGCGGGCTATTCGACTTTTGGCTGCGCAAGTTCAAAAACACGACCGGGCTGTTGCTGACGCCCGACGAGCAGACGCGGCGGCAGCAGGCCAAGGAGCAGGCGCAGGACAAGAAGGCCTGCGACTACTGCGAGAAATGGCGCAACGAGCTGTTCAAGACCAGCCCGCTGGTGACGTTTATGGCCGAGCACCTGCGGAACGTCGGGTTTGCGGCGACGGCCGAGAACATGCCGTGCATGAAGTGCGACGAGATGCGCAGCGGCGGGTTCTCGCCCGGCGACAACACGATCCAGCTGTGCTACAACCGGCTGTTTGGCAAGGGCCACTTGGAGACGACCATGGCGCACGAGATGATACATGCATACGACCAGCAGAGCTTCAACATCGACTGGTACAACCTGGAGCACCATGCGTGCACGGAGATCCGGGCGGGCAGTCTGAGCGGCGACTGCACGTGGTTCCAGGAGCTGATGCGCGGGCACGTGGGGTTCCTGAAGCACCACCAGGTGTGTGTGAAGCGGCGGGCGGTGCTGTCGCTGCTGGCCAACCCCAGCTGCAAGTCGAAGCGGCATGCAGAGGCGGCGGTGAACAAGGTGTTTGACAGCTGCTTTACGGACACGCGGCCGTTCGACGAGATCTATTAGACGTGCCGACCCGGTCTCCCGGAACAGGGAGGGCCCATTTTTAAGCGTGGCGCCCTGCATCCCTCCCCCCTCCGGCCTTGTCAGCACGCCCTTATGTCCCGTCAATTGAGGGGCGGGGAGAGGAGAGCCGTGCGTGCCTTTTCTCGACTGTGTAACTTTTCGGCTATTTTTGTGGTGTGGATGGTCGCGCGCTGGAAACCCGAGCGTGTCCTGGTGCAGCATGCGGCTGGGGTTGCATGCATGTCCAATTAAGGCAGGCGAGCTGCGATGGTCACAGTGGAAGTTTCCTGACAGAACGCTTTTTTCTCTTCTTTGTTCATTTCACGGCTTGTTGTTTGCTTTGTGACCGGCTATTCTGTAAATTTTGCACTGGGCAACCAATTCGGCAGGCGAAGGCAGCAACTTCTTTTTACCACAACACATGCTCCGCGCAGCCGACAGCAGCCCCCGGCGGCGCCATCCCCGCCACCACCACCATGCGGCCGGGCCGGCGCCGGGCGGGCGGATAGACTTTGGGGCGCTGCGGCAGTGGGCGGGCACGGGCGAGATCCAGCAGGCACACAGCAGCGGGCGGCGGCGGCGGTACCGGCTCGGGCGGTGGCAGTCGCGGTCGGCGAGCTCGTGGAACCCGCCCAACTCGGCGCCGAGCGCGTCGGTAGCGCAGATGGCCAGCCAGAGCCGGCGATCGCTGGTGTCGATAGACATCAGCCACAAGCCCAGCGAGTCGCGTCGGTCGTCGGTGGGCAGCATGCAGCCCGAGGCGGCGGCGCACAGCATAGAGTCGTTTGACGACGGCGGGCTGGGCGGCGCGGCGGGGCCGCTGGCCGAGGTGCTGCTGCGCGAGAACGACGAGATCTGGAACAACGGCGCGTACCGGTTCACGTTCTACTCGCCGGCCACGGGCACGGTGCGTGCGACCGATGTGCAGACGCTGGGCACCGACAGCGCCGACGGGCTGGACGAGCTGGTGCAGCAGGCGCTGGCCGCCGACGACGCCGGCTCGGGCAGCGACGGCGAGCAGGCGCGCACGGACGCAGCACGCATGCCGCCGCAGCTGTCGGTGACCAGCGTGGACTCTATTCCTGACAGCCGGCAGCAGCAGCAGCAGCTGGCGCCGGACAATGTGTTTCTGCACCCCCACTACGCACGTGGCCAGGACGCGCGCCTGCCAAGTCCCACGCGGCCGGGCAGGGCGCCGGCAGCCCGGGACTTTGCGCGGTCGCGTGACGCGGGCGGCGGCAGCGCGCGGCTGTTTTGGCTGGACGTGATGGATCCGGGCGAGGACGAGATCCAGGCGCTGGCGCAGATCTTCGACCTGCATCCACTGACGGTCGAGGAGCTGCTGCTGATGCGCGACCAGGCGCAGGACAGCTTCAAGTCGTTCCGGCACTACGACATCGTGTGCTACCGCACGTCGTCGGTGATTGCCGCGCCTGCGGCCGAGGCCGCCGCCAGCATCGTCGACGAGCGCCACTCGGCGGGCGGCTATGCCAACAGCAACTTTGGCGATGACGAGAACGACGAGAAGAGCCGCTCGTTTGTGCGCGACATTGCGCAGCGCGTGCGGCCGGCGTGCGACCAGCCGGGCGCGGGCCGGCCGCGGTGGCAGCAGCGGCTGGCGGCGCTGTTTGCGCGGCCGGCGGCCAAACGTGACGATGCGCCGGATACGGCGCTCGGCGACGCGCCGCTGGAGGAGCCCGTGGCGGACGAGACCCTGGACGAGCCCGTGGCGTTCTTCATGATCGTGCTGGCGACGGGCGTGGTGACGCTGCACCACAGCAACGTGCCGCATGTGCGCAACACGGTGGCGCGGCTGAAGCTGGACGAGGATGCCGTGCGGCTGACGCCCGACTACGTGGCGTATCTGCTTCTGGACGACATCACCGACACGCTGGTGCCGACCACGCGGCTGCTGGAGCTGGAGGTCGACGCGATCGACGAGCTGGTGCTGATTCTGACGCGCGCCGAGCACGACGACGTGCTGAAGCGCATTGGCATTGAGCGGCGGCACGCGCTGTGGCTGGTGCGGCTGCTGCACGGCAAGGCCGAGGTGCTGCGGGCGGTCGAGCGGCGCGTGCAAGCCAAGGCGGCCGCCGGGGCTGCAGGGGCGCCGAGAAGCTCGGGGGCCCTGCGGCGGCGCCAGAAGCCAGCGGATGTCCCAGCGGATGTCCCGGCGATTGTGCGCAGCGACAGTGGCAGCGACAGCGGGGCGGGCGACAGCAGTGACAGCGGTAGCGACAGCGCCAGCGACGACGCGCTGGCCAGCCAGTGGCTGACGAGCGACGAGGAGGAGGGCGACCTGTACGCGCTGTCGCGGCGGCCGGCGGGGCGCGCGTCGGAGCGGCCGGACGTGGCAAAGTACCTGGCCGACGTGCACGACCATCTGATCTCGCTGACGGCGTCGGTGCACCACTGCGAGCGCATTTTGGCGCGCGCGCACGGCAACTACCTGGCGCGCATCAACCTGGAGCTGACGCACGCATCGAACACGACCAATCAGCTGGCCACGCAGATGACCGTGCTGGCGGGCATCTTTCTGCCGCTCAACCTGGTGGCCGGCATCTTTGGCATGAACGTCAAGGTGCCGGGCCGCGACCGCGACGACCTGCGCGACTTTGGCCTGATCGTCGGCGCCATGGCGCTGTTTGTGGTGCTGACGCTGGGGTTCTGCCGGTGGCGGCGCATCATCTGACTTGTGTGTATGCTATACACCCGCGCATACATACATTGTACCTGATATATATAATATTTTACAAGCCTTGAAAATGTCCTTTTGCTCCTTTTTGGTCTTTCCGCGGGCATCTACCGCTTGATGCGTCGTCGCCGTATGTCCTTTGCGTCCACCTCGCCCGAGTCGATGGCGTCGAGCAGCCACGTCGGAATCAGCGAGTAGAACCCGGCGTGGCAGCCGGGCAGCAGCCGCTGCACCGTGGATTCGATCCCGCGGAACTCCAGCTCGCCGTACACCTCCAGCGTCCGCAGCGCGCCGAGCATCGACAGGAAGCGCAGCAGCGTGCTCTTGAACATGTGCTTGTAGCGGCTCTGCGTGCTGTGCGCCAGGCTCAGCTGCGACAGCCGCGCGTGCCGGGGCGGCGCGCAGGTCAGCGGGTACCGTGACGTGAATCGCACAATGCCCTCGAGCGAGTTGAGCCGCTCGAGCCGCCCCAGCAGCAGCGCCAGCTGGTCGAACGTCAGCGCCGACGAGTTCAGCGTCAGATGCCGCAGGTGCGCGTGCGGCTGCGGCGCGATCTCGTGCAGGCCGGGGCTGAACGGGCGCTCGAACAGCGGCAGCTCGGCGCCAAACTGCTGCTGGTAGTAGGGCGCAAACCCGGGGCTGTTGTTGTACATGTCCTCGTACTGCTCGGGCGTCTCGATGCGCAGGTCCACCAGCCGCGCGCACGTGGCCAGCAGCGTCTGCACGGTGGGCAGATCGGCGGGCACCGACGGCGTCGCCGCGTCCTCCAGCCGCACGTCGCTGCCCAGCGCGCCGATGCTGAGCACCTGCAGCGCGGGCATCTGCGCGCCAATCAGCGGCACGTCGCCCGCCGACAGCGCGTCGACCGCCAGCATCCGCAGCGCCGGCCACGCCGCGCCCGCCAGCCGCACGTGCGGCATCTGCGCCACATAGTTTGCGCCGCCGCGCGACGGATACGCGGCCTCGCTAAAGTACAGCGACGCCAGCGCCGGCAGCCGCGTGCCGACCAGCAGCCCGTCGCAGTCGCCGGCCACCAGCGGCGCGTCGGCTGCCGAGACCGCCAGCCGCCGCAGCAGCGGATAGTCCAGCGCGGCGGTTTCACACCGCAGCCCCAGCTGCTCGCCCAGTGCCGGCGTGTACTCGTCAATGTTCAAGTCCTGCAGCGTGAGCCGCGACCGCCGCACCAGCTCGACCGCCGAGGTCATCAGTGCCGCGCTGCGGTCCAGGTACATCACCGTCAGCTCGCCGTACGCCGGCAGCCGCACGGGCGCCGCGCCTGCGCCGTCGTCGCCGGGCTTGCCGATCATCCGCAGCTCGCGCACGCCGGGGAAGTCGGCGCCAAAGAACGCCTCGACCACGCGCCGGTCCCAGGCCAGGCCCACCCACAGCTCGCGCGCGTGCCGCAGCCGCTGTTGCGCGAACGCCAGGATCCGCCGCATACACGCGTCGCGGCGCCGGCACAACGCGTCCAGCTCGATCGAGAACATCGCTACGTTTGACCAGTCCATTGGCTCAAGCACGTCGAGCGCCGCGTCCCACTGCGCGTCGGTCAGCTGCTCGTCGTCGGTGATCAGCAGCCGCGACAGCAGCGGCTGCACGGCGTCAAATCCGTGCGTGCCCGCCGCGCCCACCACTTGCGTCAGCGCAAAGTACTCCCAGCCGCGCCGGATCGCAAACGCCCGCAGCGCCCGGCTGCACTGCGCCAGCTGCCGCAGATCGTCTTGCTTGTAGCTCCAGGACCGCAGGTACTGGACCACCAGGTGCAGCGCGTCGTCGGGGAGCCGGTCGAGGTTCATAGAGCGCCTCGTACCGGTGAGTGGGGGGTTATTGTCACAAGTAGAGGGGGGAAATTCGGCGAACAAGCTAATCAGGGCTTCGACAATTGGTGCTGCATGCCGGTTGTGTTTTGCCGCCTGGCGATCGATCGGCGCGGGTTATGGGAAAGTCGGCGCGTGACCGTCCCGAGGAACCGTCTATTTGAAAGCGAAGTCGGTTATTTGACGGGGGCGCTGGCAATAGTGCAATGGCCGTGACTCTGCCGACCAGCCGGCGCGCTGGGAACGCGCTCAGATCCCTCTATTACACCCGCCTGGCTGTAAATGCGCTTGGCTGCAGAAATCCACACTATAGTGGGAGCGGGGAGCGCTGGGTAAATGCCAGCTGAGCGCACAAAGACGTAGAGGGAGGGAGGCTCTTTCCAGCAGGTTGTTTACAGTTTTGGCCTTTCTCGAAACTTATCTTCGCTCTCTCTCCCCACTTTATTGTTTTTTTTTTCCTCCCCGATACTCTTGTACATAGTTAGGTTTCCGGGCGCAATGTGGTACTTTCGCAAGCACACGGTGATGTCGATACCCGGGCTGGTGGTCCTGGCGCTGACGCTGGCGTATGTGATTGCGTTCTTTGCGTACATCGGCGTGGCGGTCAAGCGCGGGCGGCTGGTCACGCACAACGACTTTCTGTACATGTGGGTGGCATTCGTCGGCGCGGTGCTGGGGCTGCAGGCGCTGTTTGTGATCTCGGCGTACCGCTCGTCCAACCGCTACCTGTACTGGACGCCGGCGTGGGTGATATACGGGGTGCTGATGGGCGCATTTGGCGTGTGCGTGCTGGGCGGCTACGCGGCGGCGCACGACACGGCGGCGGCGGTGTGGGCGGCGTTCTGGCTGGCGCCGGCGACGGCCATTGCGGTGTACGCGGCGAAGGCGCGGCGCGGGTACGCGGTGGACCGCGTGATGGGGATTCCCGAGTTCCGGCCGCGGCTGGCGGACTCGCGCGGCATGGTGCTGCTGTACGTGGCGCTGGACAACGCGTTTCCGTGGGTGAGCTGGCTGCTGGGCGTGTTCTTTGCGCTGCTGCTGGTGATCCAGGCGCTGGCCATGGCCAACGACCACCGGCTGTACCCGCAGCCCGGGCAGCTGGTGCCGGTGCAGACCAACGGCGGCGAGGACTGGTACGCGCTGCACGTGTGGTGCTACGGGTACGACGGCGCGGCGCAGAAGGGCCAGGAGCCGGTGTTTGTGCTGCTGACGGACTTTGGCATGCCGTCGACGGCCATGCAGGGGCTGGCGCAGGGCATAGCGGACAACGGGCATCCGGCGTGCATCGTGGACCGGCCCGGGTACGGGTGGAGCGAGCCCGGGTACTGGAACCAGGACCCGCGCGACGTGGTGCAGTCGATCGGGCAGGCGCTGGAAAAGTACCCGATATCGAATCCGCTGGTGCTGGTGGGCTGGGGCGACGGCGGCGTGTGGGCGCAGCTGTACATGCAGGCGGCCGACTACACGCGCGTGGTGGGCATGGTGCTGCTGGACACGTACCCGAACAACGAGATCCTGCAGACGTACGCGCTGAACCGCACGACCACGCTGCAGAACCTGCGGCAGCTGCGGTCGCTGGGCGCGGTGCGCTCGGACCCGATCCCCGAGGTGCACTTTGACCGGGGGCTGGAGCGCGCGGCGTCGCGCATGTTTTCCAACTGGCGCGCAGTCAGCCCGCTGGCGCTGCACCGCGCGCGCAACGCCAAGTGGCCCGGATTCCAGCCGCAGGCGTCGCTGGGCATGCATCGCTCGCGCTTCCGCGACAACACGCACTACCAGGCAAAGTACTTTGAGTACGGCGGCACCGGCGCCAAGCTGTACCAGGCGCTGCTCGACTACGTGTCCACCAGCACCGAGTCGCTGCTGGTGTACCACCACTGGCCGCTGCGCTGGCCGGCCCTGCGCGCCGAGTCCGGCTCGGCCTTTTCGTCGTCAGCGGCGGCGCTGAGCCGGCGCCAGGCTGCGGCGGCGAACCAGACAGCCACGGTGTCGCCGTCGACGCTGCCGGTGGTCATCATTGCGTCGGCGGCGCAGCTCGATTCGGATTGCGGCGCGCAGGGCATCTCGAACAAGGAGGACTGCACAAAGTGGCAGGCGTTCGCGTGGTTCTACTACCGCCAGCAGATCGAGTACCAGCAGACGCTGAGCCAGAACGCCGCGCTGCTGGCGTGCTCGGGCGCCGTGGCCGAGGACGACCAGCCCTGCGACGTGGACTTTGTATGGCGCCGCCCCCAATGGCTGGCCGCGGCCATCGTCAAGCAGCTCTTCTCCCAGGCGTCGGCAAACTCGACCAGCTCATCCTAAACCCCCCCTTTTCTCCACGCGTAGACTCTTTGCATTTTTTACCTTTTTCAAAATCGTTTCTTTCTTCTGTCGTTGGTGCATTCGGGGTTGTAAAGACGTTATTTTTTTTCGCAAAGCTCTCTTTTTGTACACTATCCACGAGAAAATAACCGCCGGGGAGGAGGCAAGCGTTACGCTATGGCAAGGTCCAAGCGCAGAGCGGGATCCAAGGGTGGCAGCTCGCGACGTCACCAGGCGGCCGCGCCCAGACCCGCCAGCCCCACACACCCTGACAGCCACGAGCCACATGCGCCGACTCACGAGCCACGCACGCACACCGTGTCGCGGAAGCACTCGCAGCAGAGCGCGCTGCGTACGCCGCCCGCACCCGGTGCATTGTCGCAGCGCCGCAGCGAGTCGTTTGTCAGCCGCAACCGGCCCGATGCAAGCGACGGCGGCTTATCCAGCGTGCTGCTGCAGTATCTGCCCGAGATCGATGCAGAGGACACCGACATGCTGGCTGCACGCTACTACGGAAACATGGCCGCAATTCCCGACGCCGACCGCCATCCGCTGCCGATGAACAGCACGCTGCCGCTGTTCTCGCGCAGCGTCATCAGCGGCCGCCTCGACCCGCGCGCGCTGCTTTCGTCGCGCTCGAGCGAGAGCTCGGCACGGGTCAAGCGGGCGAGTGCTGGCGCAGACAAGGAGAACGTCACTAAGATAAACGAAGAACTGCCCCGGGAGAGCCCGCCTGCCGAGGAAAAGGAAGAGGAAGCTGAGAAAGCAGACCGGATGCAGGCGCCCGCTGCCGTGTCGCCGATTCCGCTGGGTGAGGAGTCGCCGCTGGAGCGGAGAGCATCGACGGGCAGCCTGGTCAATGCCGCTGTGGACGAAGCGGCCGACGGGCTGGGGCTCACGGGCGCATCTCGGCCGCCGTCGCAGCTCGTGCGGCGCATGGGGCCCACGCAGTACACGCCCGCAGCGCCGACCAAAAAGACCGCGATTGCGCGAGCGGCCCCCGGCCTCTCATACATGTTCTCGCCGACAGTCGGCGGCAGCGGCACGAGCAGCCGGCCGCCCAGCGTCCTGGGCACACAGGCCGCGGCTGCCGGCCGCCCGGCTCACGAGCCCGGCAAGGACACGCAGCTGGCAGATATGGTGGGCTCGGACGAGACGCAACGGCCCGAGCGCAAAATGTACGGGTCGATTAATGTGGGCGCGCTGGAGCAGTTTCTCGACGAGGGCAAGGTCCCGGTTTCGTCGTCGGACGACGAGAGCGGCTTGAGCTGGGAGGAGTCCGCGTCGGAGGCGTCGAGCCGGCGTGCGTCGCTGGTGGCTCAGCAGCCGCAGCTGGCGCGCTACCCGTCGCTCGACGAGCGGAGCAGCCAGTTCAGCCCGCGCGTGCGCAGCAGCGTGGGGCGGCCGGCGACGCCCGACGAGCAGGCGCCGCTGCTGGGCCAGTCCAGGCAGCGGTACGGCAGCGGGGACTCTGAGCGCTTTGTGCCCGCCGACCTACCATTCCACCAGCAGCAGCAGCAACACCGGCGGCGTCGGCGGCGGCAGAACCACGAGGAGCTGTTTCTGGACAAGGATGGGTTCATTGACGAGTCCTACCGGTTCACGTTCTTCAACCCGTCGGTGGGCACGATCCGCGCGCAGGAGTTCGCCGACCTGCGCACGCCGACCATGGATCTGGCGGCGCTTCTGCAGGCGGGCGGGTGCTTCTGGATCGACGTGCTGCGGCCGTCGTTCCAGGAGATGCACCTGCTCAGCAAGATCTTCAACATCCACGCGCTCACGGTCGAAGACGTGATGACGCAGGACGCGCGCGAGAAATGCGAGATCCACGCAAACTACTACTTTGTGTGCTTCCGGTCGTTCGACACCGACGCAAACAGCGAGACGTACTTGGAGCCCAAATGCGTGTACAGCGTGGTTCTGCGCGAGGGCATTATCACGTTCCACATGGAGCCGGCCGTGCACCAGTACCACGTGCTGCGGCGCATCCGGCGGCAGATCGACCATATCGTGGTGACGCCCGACTGGCTCAACTACGCGATCATCGACGACATCACCGATCTGCTGGCGCCCATCCTGCACCGCGTCGAGTTCGACGTCGACGCAATCGACGAGCTCGTGCTGGTGATCTCGTCGTCCGAGCAATCCGACATGCTGCTGCGCATCAGCACCGTGCGCAAGCGCATCATGATGGCCATGCGCCTGCTGCAGGGCAAGGCCGACGTTGTGCGCGCGCTGATCAAGCGCTTCGAGTCGGCCACGGCGCTGGGCTCCGCGCAGATGCTGCCGGGCTACATGTACGACCGCGGCGGCACGGGCGCCGGCGCCACGCTGTCGAGCGACAGCCCGCGCAACCGCGGCAGCGACCCGGCCCAGGCGCGCGCCGAGCTGCCCGACGCCGTGCTGGACCAGCGCAAGGGCCACGAGACCGTGCTGTATCTGGGCGACGTGCTCGACCACATTGTGACCATGATGCAGAACGCCACGCACTACGACAACATGCTGGGCCGCGCCCAGACCAACTACCTGGCCCAGATCTCCATCGAGCTGACCGAGTCCTCGAACTACACCAACGACGTGGTCGCCAAGCTGTCGGCGCTGGCCGCCATCGTCGTGCCGCTCAACTTCATCACCGGCATGTGGGGCGCCAACGTAAAGGTCCCTGGCCAGGACTACGACGACCTGCACTACTTTTTCTACATCCTGGGTATGTGCCTGCTGTATGTGCTCATAGCCATCTTTTGGGCGCGCCGCTACCGGATCTTTTAGCGAAAAAATGGAGAAAAAAGATCTTAGAGCTGCTCGAATGCCTCGACGGTTTTTGCGGCGGTCGAGTGCGCGCTGGCCGGGTTGGTACCGGTCACCAGGCGGCCGTCGGTGATCGTGTAGTCGTCGAACGGACCCGCCGGCTCCTTGTACGTGGCGCCGGCGGCCTTGGCGCCGCTGCTGATGGGCACCAGATCCAGCTCCTTGATCGCGTCCATCACGTTGAGCTCGACCTCGCCCGCATCCGTGAACCCCGTGACGGTTTTGCCGTCGATGATCGACTTGCCCGTGGCCCGGTCGATGACGTGCGGCAGGATCGCCGGCCCGTGGCACACCGCCGCCACCACACCGCCGCGCGCCCACACCGACTCGGCAATGCCGATCAGCCCCGCCGCCTTGGGATAGTCGAACAGCGTCGCGTGTCCGGCCGACGCGAAAAACACCCCGTACGCGTCCGCGTCCAGGTCGCTGGCTCGGTGCAGGGCCGCGAGCTTCCGCATAAACTCGCTGTTCTTGTCGTTGTACACGGCAAAGTCCGCGTCGCTCATGAACATTTTGTCCAGCGAGTGCGGGTCGATCCCGTATGACCCTGTCTCGGACGCCAGGTCCACTTGGAACCCGGCCGCCGTCAGCACGTTGTACGGGTGCAGCGCCTCGGTGAAGAACAGTCCGGTGGGGTCGCCGTTCGGATAGAACGCGCCGTGGTAGCTGGTGATGGCCAGGAGCGCGCGCTTGGGAAGAGGTGCCATGGATGAGGTGTCTTTTTTTTGCTTACTATTCTGACGCTTGTGGAAGGAAAGAAAGAGGTTGCCTGGACTCTTGACCTCCCCTCATCCTTCTAGGGCTATTTAAACGCCCGCTCATTTGTCAGCGATGCGATTTTTAGGGATATTTCGTCACAATACAACGTTGGGATTAGCTGGCGAAGAATCAAGGTGTCTAGTCTCCATATAGCCGGTTGGATCATGCCAAGTGCAGAGCAACAAAGTGTGCCTGTTCCAGAGTTACGCGGCCTTTGATGTGGTAATGAAACTCTGATCATCTATCACCAAGGTCAGCGCTATCTAAACGCACGATCTCACACATCCGAGCTCGGAACAAAATGTAGTTCAAACATCCTAGGGACAGATTGGCCTCACTGTTTCTGGCCGACAGACAAACAAAGAGCATTTTTTTTTTCCGAGCAAGCAAAAAAGCGGCTAGTTGACGTTCTGTGGGTGGTGATTCCGGCCCCACGACTGCGTGTATCTGCGTGCCTGCGTGGGCGCATAGCTGGCAGAGCTCTCGCGCGAGTGCGTGTGCGGACCGGCTCTCCACGACAGCGCCGACGCCGCCGACACGGTATTGGATCTGGACAGCGGCTTGGCCAGGCCCATTTTCTCTCTCGTCTGCTGGTTGGGCACGGCCATGTCGGGCGGCAGCGGGCAGTCGGCGGCAATATGTCCCTTTTGGCGGCACCGGTAGCACAGGCGCGGGCGCCGGCGGCGGGCATCCGACTGCGTGCGCAGCATCGACGACAGGCTCTCGAGCTGGTCGGCCAGACTGTTGAGCTCGGACGCCGATTTGGTCTGGTCGTCGGTCTCGCTGCCGCTCTTGGACGGCTGCTGGCCGAACACGTCGTCGTCCATGTTGTGGAACAGCGTGGCCGCGTGCCGGCTCGGCGTGAACGAGCCGCTGCGCGGATGCCGCGCCCACGAGGAGTCGTCGGGCAGGTTCGACAGGCTGGCCGAGCTGTGGGCGGCCGCGGAGGCGAGCCGGGCGTGTGCAGTCATGTTTTGGCGGTGCTGGCGCCGCTGCTGCGCGTTGGGGAGGCGTGGCGGGGTCCAGTAGCCGGGCTCGGGCTGCGGCCACGGCGACGGATCCGCGTCATCGTCATCGTCGTCGTCGTCGTTGTCCAGCGCAAACGACGCGCCGTTGGCCGTCGAGCTGCGGGCCGCGTCGGGGTCCGGCCCGTCGGCAGCGGCGCCGTACACCTCGCGCAGGCTCAGCTCGTCGGCCTCGTCGACGTACGAGCCCGCGGCCTGCGCGGCGGCAAACGTGGCGGACATCTCGCTGGCCGGCGACAGCTCGCCGACGCTGTCGACGGCCGACGGCAGGGGCAGCGGCGACAGCAGGGCCGAGAGCTTGGCCACCTTGTACAGCTGATCGGGCGCCACATAGCCCACCGCCTTGTCGATGGTGTTGAGGCGGCGTAGCAGCAGCTCCCAGCGCAGCTTCTCGCTGCGCAGGCCGGTGGCAAACAATGTGGCCAGCAGGGTGGAGTCCAGCGGATGCGCCACCACCAGCGCCGACACCAGTGCGACGAACCGCTGCGCGTACTCGGATCCGCTCTCGCCGGCCTGCTGCCGCGTCGTCAGCAGCTGGACCAGCGCCCGGTCCTGCGCGTACTGCGCCGAGAACTCAAACACCAGCGCCGACTTGAGGTTGCTCCAGGACGCCGGATCCACGGCCTCGTCGAGCGACTTGCCCTTGGGCTCGGCCGCCCGCGCGCCCTGCACGGTTTTGCGCGCCGAGCCCTTGAGCATCGTGCGCGCGTAGCAGAACGTCACCTGGTTGGACCACTTGAAGTGCTTGCGCAGCGCCTCGACGTTGCCGACAAAGTCGTGCACGTCTTCGTCGGGCAGCCCGCTGAACGACAGAAACGCGGGTCCCTCGTCGTCCATCTGTAGTGTGAAATCGATGTTCCCGGCGGAAGGGCGTTTCTGCTTGTGTATAAGTTAGTGAGGCGTGGTCTTTTGATACAGAATAAAGAAATGCAAGTGGGGAAGGCCGGCGGATAGAGAGAAAAAGAGAGACGGGAGGGGTTTGCTGTTTTGCCGCCCCCCGAAGCGGAGAACGCTGCTTTGTTGACACCAAGCCGCAGAAACGTCACGTGGGTCTAACACCGGCTCGCAGTCCAGCCGCGAGCCGCGAGCCGCGAGCCGGGAAGTAAATGTGCTGCTTGCCGGGGGGGTTTTGAGCGCATCCGTCGTCGCCGACCTTGCTGGGATCCTTCTCTTTTCACTTGAAAAACAATCCAGGCACTTTTGGTGAGTATTTCGGCACGAGCATCCATTGCGGACGAAGCCCGATACGCGCGCATCCATCGACCGAACCCCCGGAGTCTGCACAGCTAAATTTCGTGAATCTCACATTTGCTCGACCAAAGACTTTGTAGCTCTTTAAATTTAAAAACCGCACTTGCGTTTTTTTAAGCCCCTCGCACACTTGCTCAATTTGACAAACCGAAAAAGATGGCTAAGGGAGAGAAGAAGGCCGCCTACTTCACCAAGCTCGAGAACCTGCTGAGCGCGTACAAGACGATTTTCATTGTCAACGTGGACAATGTCAGCTCGCAGCAGATGCACACGGTGCGTCGCACGCTGCGCGGCGAGGCCGAGGTGCTGATGGGCAAGAACACGATGGTGCGTCGTGCGCTGCGTGGCCTGATCCCGGCCAACCCCAACTACGAGTCGCTGCTGCCGTTTGTGCGCGGCAACGTCGGCTTTGTGTTCACCAACGGCGACATGAAGGAGGTGCGCGAGAAGATTGTGTCGAACCGCGTTGCTGCGCCGGCGCGTCCGGGCGCGATTGCCCCGGTTGACGTGTATGTGCCTGCGGGCAACACGGGTATGGAGCCCGGGCAGACGTCGTTCTTCCAGGCACTCGGCATCCCGACCAAGATTGCGCGTGGTACCATTGAGATCACCAACGACGTGCATCTGGTGAAGGAGGGCGACAAGGTCGGCGCCTCGGAGGCCACGCTGCTGAACAAGCTGGGCATCTCCCCGTTCACCTACGGTCTGGGCGTGGTGCAGATCTACGATGACGGCACCACGTTCTCGTCGGCGGTGCTCGACATCACCGAGGACGATCTGGTTGACCGCCTGATGGAGGGCATTGCCACGATTGCGTCGCTGTCGCTGGGCATTGACTACCTGGCGCTGCCGGCCGTGCCGCATCTGACCATCAACGTGTTCAAGGACATTCTGGCCATTTCGGTTGCGACCGACTACACCATTGCGGCCGCCGAGTCGGTAAGTACATGCTATGTTGTGCCGTGCGCCGATGCTGTGTCAATGATGCTTTACGTGAACAATCTATGAGCCTTGGTCACAAAAAGGAAGCCTTGGTTATGATTTGGGAGTAATACTCTTAATTATACCACTGAGGACAGCAAGCGCATTTTTTTGTACGGTTATCTTGCTATGGTGGGGTTGCGCTGGCCACTCTGACTGTTTTGCTAATCGAGACGCATGGTTGTAGATCAAGGAGCTCCTGGACAACCCCGAGGCCATGGCCGCCGCGGCTGCGGCTGCTGCTTCGGCATCGGCTGCCCCGGCTGCTTCGGGCGGTGCCGCGGCCGCGGCCGCCGAGGAGTCCGAGGAGGAGTCGGACGACGACATGGGCTTTGGTCTGTTTGACTAAGCTCCAGACACGCCGTTTATTTTTTTATGTTTTGAGCTTTCAGCAACCGGGAAATAAACGCACAGGTCTTTATGTCTAAAACTCAAAGCCAATGAGGATGTTGTCGATCAGCCGGGTGGAGCCCATCCGCCAGGCACCCGAGAGCACGGCGCCGAGGCTGCCCACCGCATCGATCTCGCGCAGGTCGTCGGGGCTGGCCAGGCTGATGTACTCGATGTCCAGCGCGTCCTTGGCGGCCTCTTCCCGGACAGCGGCGATCAGCGCGTCACGGCCACGCGTGCCGGCGGCGAACAGCTCGCGGGCCCGGCAGAGCCCGCGGTAGAACGCCGGAGCGCGGGCGCGCTGCTCCCGGTCCAAATAGACGTTTCTGCTGCTCAGGGCCAGGCCATCGGCGGGATCGCGGACGGTCGGGACCACGACCATGTCCAGGTCAAAGTGCAAGTCGACGACCATGCGGCGAAGCACGCAGCACTGCTGCACGTCCTTTTGGCCGAAATAGGCGCGGTGGGGCTGGACGATGTGGAACAGCTTGGAGACGACGGTGGCGACGCCGCGGAAAAAGTGCGGGCGCGAGCCGCCCTCGAGCATCTCGCTCAGGCCGAGGACCTCGACAAAGGATCCTTGCTGGAGGGCGCGCGTGGTGGTGATGCCGCGCGGGTACATTTCGGAGACTGAGGGCGCAAACACCACGCAGGGGGCGTGCTCGCGGGACAGCTGGGCAATGTCCTGCTCGAGGGAGCGCGGGTAGGTGGCGAGGTCCTCGTGCGGCGCGAACTGCGCGGGGTTGACGAAGATGCTGACGACAACGGCGGAGCAGGCGGCGGCGGCGGCGCGGACCAGCTGCAGGTGGCCGGCGTGCAGGGCGCCCATGGTGGCGACGAGGCCGACGGAGTGGCCGAGCTGGCGCTGGGCTTCCCGCCAGGCGCGCAGGTCGCGCACAGTGTGGAAGACGTCGACAGAGCCCATATACAGGTTGAAATATTCTGGTATAGATAGCAAAGAGGAGAGAGTTTGATTGAGTCGAGCCGGATCGAATCAACGGGCAGACAAGCGGAGGTTACACCTGCATATTTCTTCCTTTGCTCTGTTTGGGTGTGTTGTTTGTGAACGCGTTGGTCAGCACTTTATTCCCAATCGAAACTCTTATTTTTATTGTGTGTACGCGAATCAGCAAGGTAGGCCACGCACGATTCACTCCCCCGGGTGTTTTTAGAGTAGCATTCAAAGGTTTTGTGCGGGCAGGGCGCCGCTTATTACACGTTGTTGCTTAAGAAGACTATTTGCTTGCCGAGACGGAAATTCGCACCAGCATAGGGGTTGATTTTGAGATTTAAGAGGCCATGTCTGATGTCAGCGACATTGAGGCACGCGGGCAGCGGCAGCACGACCTGGACGCGCTGAGCGGCGACGAGGGCTCGGACTCGTACGACACGCGCGCGCAGCGGTACTCGTCGGACGAGGAGTCGGAGGACGACGACAACGACGACGAGCTGCGGCGCGAGGGGTTTTTGGTGGACGACGACGACGAGGAGGAGTCGGAGACGGAGTCTGAGAAGCGGCGGCGGCGGCGGCGCAAGAAGAAGAGACGGCACCAGGCGGAGCAGGCGGCGGCGCGCGAGGAGCTGCTGGACGAGGAGGACCTGGCGCTGGTGGCGGAGAACACGTACGGGGTGCGCGAGGCGCAGCCGCGGCTCAAGCGGCTCAAGCGCGGGCGGCGCGCGGTGGACGAGGACGAGGACGAGCCGCGCGCCGAGGCGGGGCGCG
>JANBPA010000045.1:0-35325 GCA_027575275.1 Coemansia sp. RSA 2711
TATCGGCAAATCTACAGGTACAGTGACACTGCAAAGATAGTGTCGCACTTGATCTCGACAATGCTGTTGGCAAACTTGCTTTCAAGGCCAACGTTGCCAAATGATTTTGGATGCCTGGCACATTTGCCAGAGCAATTTCTTGAGCCGGCGGAACGCTCGGATCAACGAGCCTTCAAACATGTCGGTCATGCAGCAAATCTGCGAAAACTTTGCACCGCGGCACCAGGCGTTGACTACAAGATAGCGTTGTTAAAAACTTCGGCGATCATGTCATTTTTAGCAGATCCATTAAAATTCAGCTTGCTTATTTGCAGTACCAGCCCTTTGCACTCGCACTTGGAGAAGCAGGACACAATGGCCAGATAATAGCTGCGGACCATGACCTTGCACACAATCTTGTGGATGTCGCTCTTGCTGCCAGTCTGCTTGCCCTTGTTTGTCTTGCCGCCCTTTTGCTTGTTCTTGCCAATGCCACTGACGTCGTCAGCCGTCTGACCCTGCGCGTCTTGCAACGATGTAATGGCACGCTGAAAGTTCTCTTTGCAGAACAAGCCCTTCTCATTGACCACCAGATGGATGCTGTCGCCACCCTGTAGGAACAGATAGTGCTGCAGCGGCGTGGGCCGGAAAGCGGTGTAAATGACGTGGCACAGCTGCTCATGGGTTTTGGTAATCCACTCGGCAAACTGCATTGCATTAGGAATGGTTGTGGACAAAAACACAAAGTGGACCTAATACAACAGCAAAACGATTGTCTCCTCCCACACAATGCCGTGCTCCTTGTTGTGCATGTAGTGGAGCTTATCGAAATTTCAGTATAATGTGATAATAAAATCAACATAATTTATAGCTACTTTGGCATACTATTTTTCTATATAAAAACGTTTGGCAGTGTAAACTTATAAATTGTTTTACTTATAATTGCAGATATTAATTTTATAAATAATATTTACTTTAATATATGAGTGCCCTTAAAATGTAAATTAATCAGTAAAATAGGCGTGCTGCTATGTATAGCAATGCATGAACATAATGTACCACCAAAATAAACCTTTAGTTACATTTTAAACTGCAATTTTACTAGACAAATGTCCACTTAAATGCAGCAATAAGCATTGCTTAAATAAAATAGGTATGGATAATATATGGATTAGGCCTATAATGCAAAATTTAAATTAGCATTATATACTATGTTTACTTTAATAGCGAGCCATCCATTTGCCTTGCAAGAATGTTGAATCTTATCTGGTTCTAGTCCAACAACCATTAGATAGTTTAAATTCGGCATTGACGCCTGGATAGTCAATTTTAATTATGTTGCTCCATACATAAACATGATAGTACCCATTACCATCGCTGTTATAGTAATAGTTACAACCATCACTATAACTATCGAATTGGGCATTAATCAGGGGTATGTATTGAAATCCGTTGCCTAACTGATTAATGCATGATGCAGCATTGGAATTATCTGAAGCGCGTGACATGGTTAATTGTCAATAATTCTAATAGTTTGATTAATAAGCAGTGTGGTGTAGGTGCTCTTTAAAAAGATAAAGGAAAAAGTGATTAGCAGTGTATGTTTGAATAAAAAAAGGAGGCTGCAATTGCTGTTTTATAATCCCCATAAAGTTAGTACTCGCAAAGTTTATTTTACCTACACTATACTAAATTCTTATTTTGCTTATTGGTTAGAACAGGAAGCTTAGCGCCAAGTTACTTAAACTTACTATTATGCACGCTCGCCTGCATAAATTTTTCTTGGCATCTCCCACCACCTAGTTTAAAAAGAAATAAAAGAAAATTTACGGCTCTAGGCACTGCTTAATTTACAGACATTAAACTTCGTAAGAGCTATTGCTTATGTTAGCAGTCATAGGTTTACAAGCGGCAAGCAAATCCTTTTGCGTTTTTGGTCAATCTCGGCATTTCCCACTATATTGCTTAAAAGAAAATCTACAAAGGGCTTGGTAATTCGTGGCTTTTCCCACCTTTAATTATGCAAGAAAAAGAAAACACAAAGAACTGGACAATTTTTTAAATTTTTTATTTCTGCTTCAGGAATAAAAACACTGAGAAAAAAATTTTTGTTTCCAGCTGTGCATTTGCAAAACAGTAGACAGATTTCTTGGCATTGGCTTGGCTTTTCCCAATTTTTGTACAGGAATAAAGCAATAAATTTACTAATTTAAATGAATATAGCAAATTCGACATTGCTAATTATTAATTTTTAACTACTGGTTTAAATTATTACTAAGCAAGGGTTTTTTTTCAATCTGAAACAACTATAATTTATGCCAAACAGTTAAAATACTTTCCTTTAATCAGCTAATTATTGCAACTTGCCTATTGTAAGCATATGTAATCACAACTTAAGTGTAATGTATAAGTTAAAGCTATGCATCCAATTGCTTCAAAATATTTTACTACTATTCTAAATAAGCTTTAGAGTTTGATATATACTATTCCTATTTTTTCATTGTTATTATGAAGAAAGAACTGATGGCCTACGCTGTTTATATTAAGATTGTTTGTAACAGAATTATTTCCAGCATCTTTAATGTCAGCCGTAGCGTGGTCACCTATATTATTATTGACACAGAAGTCTTCAAACGACTCATCGTATCTCATAGAGTATGTTTCCATAGTGGCGAGTTTGTTAAATCGAGTAAATAGAAATTGTTAAACAATAGGCCTGTGTGGTTTAAAAAATGTCAAACGGAAAAAGTCCACCTTTATATAGTTGCAGGGATCATACATTTTGCTAAAAATTTCTGTCTACCAATAGCTCTCTTATTGCGCTTCTTTAAAAGCTTGTTTTTATGCAGCTCCTTTTAACAAAAGGCGATCTCTTTTGCAGCAAATTAAAAATGGCTGCGTAATTTCTATGCTGTCTACAAATTAATTTCTTGGCAAAAAACAAAGGAATTTACAGGCCTTTATGGCTGCTGCCGCAGCCAAGGCTGCTCGGTAGCAAAAGGACACCGGCGTTTATTTACACATGTATGTTTGGCTTTCGTAGCGTTTCCGCAGATTTTTTTGGCAAAAGAAGATGCCAAGTGATGCTACGAAATGCCAAGAAATTGGCTTGGCATTTAATTAAATATTAATTCTACAAATTTAATCAAACAAACTAATTAGAATTGCTATTTCAGAAATTTAACTTACTTGGTATATTAGACCTAATGCAAAACTGCAGCAATTTACTAGCAAAAGTTGTTAAAACATTATTGCGCAAACCAAACAGAGCAAACTAAATAAAAAAGCATATGACATAAGTGAATATTCGACAACTTGAATAAAAGCTTAGATTATATCGCACAGTACATACTTTAAGTTCAAGATGGATCTTCGATATAAACCATGCGTCCATCATTTGATGTAACTTGGAACAGGTGATTCTTCATGACATCAAGTTTAGTAGTTTGCTCGACTGGTTGCTTACATTCACCATTACCATAAAACAGCTCATTTGTGTTATTTGCATTAGGATGAAGTCTAATTGCAGCGATCAAGTCAGATGCTGTATGGTTACTGTTGTAGCTAAGTACATAAATATCTTCGCGTTCAATTTCAATAGAAACACCAGGTTGTGCTTGCGGAGGGTTATTGTTATCACTATCGTTTGGTTTTTTGCGATTCTGAAGCCAATGGCCCCAAACTAATCCTACAGTATTTAGGACAAAGCTTCCGCCTAGAATGCCACCAAATACGCCAGCTGCTTTGCTGAAATCAACTCCTCCTTGATTAGGGTTCTGAGTGTTATTCGATTCAGCAGCGGCCTTGGTCAAGCTAGCCATAAGCTGAAACAAACAAACAATATAAATGTGCTTAGAGCTCATGGTAAAAGGAATAGAGAAATGTATTAAAAATAAAAAATATTGTTGCAAGAGAAATAAAATTGTACGAAGCGGCAATTTCTTCTAGCCGCCAAGCGTGAGTAATTTTGAAAGCGTTTTCTGTTTTTCTTGTTCCTTTTACGCAAAAAATGCATGCTTTGTGGGGGTGTTTCTTTAAAACAATATTAATTCTTTTGCTAAATGCTTATAAAATGCAACCAGCTTGCTTAAAATTAAATTAATTTATCAAGTATATTTTTGTTAAAGTTGCCGCTGCTATTCTGCCAATGGCAATAATGTCAGTGGAGATATCGTGCCAATGATGCTAATAATTGAATCCACTTTAAAATGCCAAATTGTAAGGTCAGCCATTTAAAATGAAGAGACGTATCCCACTTTTTTATCTGGCCAGTATGTTCACCAAACCAAGCCACGTTATTCTTTTCAAACAACAAACCTAGTTCTATCTGTATTCTAACCAAGTTTATACTAAATATGGACGGCTCATGCACATAGTGTAGAAAATGATTGACTGCCATTGGCACCTTGTGCAATAGTTGCTTCTATGAGTTAGATAAAAGGGACAGAGAAGGAAAGAAGTAAATACTTCAACTTGATAATCCTTTTGGATCTATATGCTATGACTAGAGGGAGTTTATTCTCTAGCATACTATATTTAACAACAACTATCTAGTACTATTAGTAAATTTGAACCGAGGGAGAATATTACGCATATATAAATCAAACGTATATATTATTAACACGAGAAACAGATGCTCGGGGGCAGTGGAGGTTGTTACGAGGAACTACGTGGCGATTGCGAGTTTCAGGGGTTTGTTGAACGCGATGATTTAGTTAATTACTCGATCCATCCATCCATAAGTGTCTTGATTTCCACTGAAACAAGCAGTAAAAAAAATTCACATTCTTTGACGAAGAAAAAGAAAACGCGTAAACAGTTTATTCTTTTTCTCTCTTTTATTGGCTATTACTCTATTACTTTACTAAAAAAAATAAAGAATAAAAACGGATGGCAGGTCAGTCGAAGGCATCCGAGACGGTAGCCAAACGGGGACGTGGGCGGCCCAAGGGCAGCACGAACAAGCAGACAAAGTCAAGCGCATCGGCGGCAGAGGCTTTGGTCGAGCCCCGCAAGCGCGGACGGCCGCGCAAACAAGTCGAATCAACGGAAACAGCAAAACCCGCGTCGACTCGGAAAGCCGCAGCGGCAGCTACGCCGGCGAAGAAGCGCGGGCGGCCGCGTAAGCAGCAAGATACCGAAAGTGACCAGGACGCGCCTAAAAAGCGCGGACGGCCACGTAAGCAGCCGGATGCTGATAGTGACCAGGACGCGCCAAAGAAACGCGGGCGGCCGCGCAAGCAGCCGGCCGGCGATAGCGACCAGGACGCGCCTAAAACTACGCGCGGACGGCCGCGTAAGCAGCCGGCGGCTAAATCGGCAAAGGCAAAGAAGGAGGTGTGGACTTTTGCAGCACCCCCGTTGCCCGTGCACACGACCAAGCGGGGCTCGAACCTGACGTATCACGTGGATATCGATCCCCGATCGGCAGCAGACACGGCATTGGCGGTGGCATCAAGACGAGCCACGTCGGCGCCCAAAAAGCGCGGGCGGCCACGCAAGGCCCCAGAAGAGGCGGCTAAAAAGCCAGTCAAGTTGCTCGGGGGGAAGCCCAAACGGCTGCCAAAGATCTGGCTCCCGCCCGGCCCGTTGTCCCCGGAGCATATTCAGCGCCTGAGCGAGAGCTTCCTTGAGGAGTACCAGCCTACGGTGCCGGGACAGCTCGTCATTGGCGATGTTTCGCTGCCCATGAAGCGCGGCCGGCCGAAAAAGCAGCCAGCGGACGACTCGGCAGGCGAGCCGGCAAAGAAGAAGCGCGGGCGGCCCAAGGGCAGCAAGAATCGGAGTGCATGAGAAATATCAATTAACTGGTCCCCCGCCTGCACTGATCATTTTTCTACCTTCCAATCCATTTTTAATTAGTTTAGCTCAAGAGCACATTGCACCGGGGCTTTTTTTATTTCTACCGTGTGAGCGAATGAATCCAAGGGATTGAGTCTAATTCCTGATAAGCGAGAAAGTGGATTTCTTGTAAAAAAAGAGATGGTTACACGAGGCAATCTGGGCTTTTATTCTCTAACGCATCTTGCTGATTATTGGCTGTTTTTAAAGGAGAAAGGATGGGTCGATCTGTGGACCCAGAGAAAAACGTGTTTTTAACTCTCTTCTTCGTTTTTTTCGCTTTAACGCCCAATAATTATACTCCTTTCAATACTCTAGATGAATGCTACTGATGTTATGCAGCCGCCGTTGTCGCCGGCCTCGCCAACAACGCCCGGACAGCCGTCGCTTGTACGGTTCCGGCACTCGTGCGAACACTGCAGGTAAAGGTTAAGAATGACCGCTGTTAAAAAAACCCCCATCCCGGATGCTAGCATGTGAATACTTACAAAAAAAGACCATCCGTTATTAGGAAGCGGAAAATAAAGTGCAGCGGCACTCGGCCGGTATGCGACCATTGTCTGCGACGCAGCATTCCGTGCGTGTACAAGCCGCAGGCAAAGAACCCACGGCGCGGGGCGAGCAGCCAGAGCCCGCTGCTTAGCGGCCAGCACAAGCGCGCGGGGTTCCGCAACAAGCGGCCGGCGGCCGGGCAAGTGCAGCCCATATCGATTCCCGCCAACAGCAGCGGTTACAGCAGTTACGGGTCGCCGTTCCTGCAGCCGTTTCCCGTCGACATGCGGCACGCCAGCGCGCCCATATACAACGGCGACTCTTCGAGCGTATACGGAAACAGTCCGGCGGGCAGCCTGCACAACTCGTCGATGCAAAACTCGTCGATGCACAACTCGTCGATTCACAACTCGTCGGTGCACTTGCGGCCGGCCTCGGCGATCCCGCCGCACTTGAGCAGCCATAGCAGCATGTCCAGTGGGTTTGCGTCGCCGTTCGCTTTTGGGTGCTCGCTGCCCAGCGACATGGGCAGCACGCCTGGCAGCAGCCTGACGCCAGACCCCAATTGGGCCCTGCAGCTCGAGGGCACGCCGGACATTTCGGTCAACGGATTGTTCCCGGCCGATCAGCCCGATTTCGTCTATGACGTGCAGGCGCTGAGCCTCGAGTCGCCGCAGACGGCGCCTGCCGGCAAGCCCGCATTTGCCACGGCCCAGCAACCGCATGGACAGCAGCAGCAGCATTTGCAGCCGAGCCGACGGGCCGTGCCCGGCGACTCGCCCGAGAGCCTGTCGAATGTGCCGCTTATTGAGCAGTCTGCGGAATCGGCGGCGTTCCTGGGGTTCTACGCAGACCACCCGCAGCAGCAGCAGCAGATGTCGTTTTCCATGCCGACATTCTCGGGCCCCGCGTCGCTGGCTGCCGACAGCTCCGTGCCCATGTTCCAGGCCGACGATCCGACGTTTCTCGACCTGTTCTCGTCGTTTGCCACGCCGCAGCCGCAGCAACAGCAGCCGCAGCAGCAACCGAATACTAGGCTGGGCTCGGGAATTGCGCCCGAGCTGACTGTATGCCAGGACGAACCCGCGGCCACTACCCCTGCGCGGCAACAGCGCAACTAAAAAAAAGCTTTCTTGTTCTTTTGATTAAATACTGTACAACCGATACGGAGTTTGCCGCTACCACCACTTGCCTGGCTAAAAAAAGTACCGTACGGCATGTTCAGAGACGTCATAAGCGTCTAAAAAGAGGCGATAGTGATGCGGCAAAGTTGGTCGATGGCATTGCTGAGAAATCATTGCGGAGAGTAAACCCGCGACATTCAGGAGAACCAGTCCGGCCGAGCGAAGCCAGGACAATACAGGGGCATGGCAAAAAGACGCGCAGAATGTGGACAATTCACGAATGCCGGAATCGAAGCGAGCATGGTCGTTTATTTGTAACGCCGTAAAATGAGAAGGGGAGCATCCAAGATCTGCAGCTAAATGAGCCAGGCGATCCATCTCTTCATCGTCCAGCTCCCCTCCTTTCTATAAATCCACATGCAGCCAAGAAAAAGAATAAAGAGAAAGAACAGCTAAACTGCTAATTATGAATAAGAAAGAAAGAGTACTCTCCACGTTGAAAACCCACACTTTCCTCTATTATAAAGATAAAAAAGCGCTAGCATTTAGTGAATGCCGGTTCATATCTCACAACATGCACAAGCAAAAAAAAGGAAAACACTCTACCCGAATAACCGGTTTATTCCCGGTTAATCGCTCGATGTAAAGGAAACAATCAAATAAGGCAAATAACACGATCGACTATGATTACCAGTAGAAAAAAAAAGCAAAGTCCGCGCTACCGACGAAAGTAAAAAAAAAGAGAAAAGGTGTTTGAATCCTCCCCGGGTAAAAAAAAGTGGACACTGCCAATTTCCACACTTTTTAATCACTAGCCACATAAAACCGCGATAAAGAAAAAACAGCAAACAAAAAAGCTAGTGACGATCTCCTTTTTACATTATGCAGCAATATTGGCTTCATTGAAAAAGAACCAGTAGATCCACAGACACTTTTTGAAAAAGGTCAACACCCCAAAAAAAAAAACTCCTGCGTCTCTCCTGAACGGTAAAAACAAAAGCCTTTCCCCCTCACCCCGCAGAAGGGGGGAGCCATCAACTCAAACTAACAAACATTCGGGGTTTGCCTTTAGACTTGGGTCGGAGCTTATCGGAGACCATAGACTTTGTTTATTGTGCAAGGCATGACTGGGGGGATCCTTCTTATCTTTCAAAGGAAAAAAATCTCCACCTTCGTTCCAGTCAACCGCGTAATCCGTCTCTGCCTTAATAAAAGCACTAAAAGAAATCCCACAGTGTCGTCATAAAATAAGCCAAAAGTCTTCGGAAGCAAACAGCCATCTGTCCCGGTTGACTGCCACGGAAAAAAAGGAGAATCCTTTCGTCCCGAAGAAGGAAGGGGTGGAAAAAGTACGAAAATACACTGCGAATCCTTTTTTTTTCTTGTGGATTATAAAAGCCCAACTGGTTTTTTTTTCTCTTTCTCTTCCGCTCTTTTTTTCGCCTTCACTCGTTGTTCTCCTCCAAAACATTCTACTCTTGCTTATTCGCAGTGGATTCCAAAAAAGAGCTGACAGGATCCAGAGCTGGCTTGTCCTCCGCGTAGGAAGCTTTTTCTCCCACCAGTTCGCAATCATAGAAAAAGAGCGTACCAAAATTAAAAAAGGGCTTCGTGCATGAAGAACATGGAAACCGTGATCACGGCGGCTGCAGGGCAGCAAATCAGCCGACGCGCGCTGCTCAACGCGGCCGCGATCCGGCACGGAGTCAGGCTGGCGTGCGGAGCCATCCGGCCGTCGACGATATGCGCGGGGCTCGCGTGCTACGTGGCCTACAGGGTCATCCACGGGCTGTGGCTGTCGCCGGCGCGCGGGATCCCCGGGCCGCTGTACGCGCGCATCAGCAGCGTGCCGTCGCGCGTGCTCAGCCTGTTCCGCAGCACCAACGACGACATGGTGGCGCAGGCCGAGCGGTACGGGCCGGTGTTCCTGATGGAGCCGCAGAAGGTGGCGGTGTGCCACCCCGACGACTGCCGCGCGGTGCTGGGCAGCTACGCGTTTGTCAAGGACACAATGTACGCCAACGTCGACTTTATGGAGCCAAACATCTTCCTGACGCGCGACGCCGGGCTCAACCGGCAGCGGCGGCGGCAGATCGGGCCGGCGCTGAGCGTGCCCGGGCTGCAGCGCATGGCGCCGGCAATCATGGCCGCCGGGCCGCGGCAGCTGCTGGCAAAGTGGGACGCGTACATCGAGCAGCAGGGCGGGCAGCGCGCGCGCGTGTGCTACTACGACGACCTGACGCTGATGTCTTTCGACGTCATCGCGTCGCTCGGGTTCGGGCAGCACCACCGCTCGCTGACCACCGGCGACTCGACGATTGCGCACTGGGTCGAAAAGACGTTTGCGCTGATGATCCTGCAGATGGCGCTGCCGGCCGTCAAGTACTGGCCGCTGCGGCCGCTGGCCAACCGCGTGCTGGGCGCGCACGTGGCCGCCTTCTTCGAGTTTGCGCGCGGCGCCGTGCAGCAGCGCCGGCTGGCCATGGCCAAGGGCCTCGAGCACAGCGACATGCTGCAGCAGTTCATCAACGCGCAGGACCCGCACGGCTGCGTCCGGATGACGTCGCGCCAGGTCATCACCGAGACCATCATGATGCTGCTCAGCGGCGCCGACACGTCGTCGACCGCCATGGCCTGGACCCTGCACCTGCTGACCCTGCACCCCGAGCACCTGGCCGCCTGCACGCGCCAGGTGCGCGCCGCCTTTGCGCGCGACGCGCTGGTCTCGTACGCCGACGCGCGCGAGCACGCGCCGTTCCTCGAGGCCTGCATCCTCGAGTCGATGCGCGTGTGCCCGGTGTCCACGAACCTGCCGCGCATCGTGCCCGACGGCGGCGTGACGCTGCGCGGCCACTTCATCCCCGCCGGCTTCCGCGTGGCCGTCAGCACCGCCGCCGCCAACCACGACCCGCACACGTGGCCCGACCCGCACCGCTTCGACCCGCACCGCTTCGCCGCCGACAACCCCGCCGCCGACGCCAACCGCCGCAACCTGATGACCATGAGCGCCGGCGTGCGCATCTGCCCGGGCCGCCACCTGGTCATGTTCGAGATGGTCGTGACGCTGGCCAACATCCTCAACCGCTACGACCTGCACATCCCCAGCGACGCGCTGTTTGCGCCCGAGATCCGCGACGCCCGCGGCCACCCGCGCATCATGCCGCGCACAAACCTGGTGGCCATGGTGCCCAAGCACCCAAGCCGCGACTGCAACCTGGTCATCTCCAGGCGGCCCTAAGAATCAAAAAACAACTCCTGTGTATTAATCTCTTTTCCCCCATCCTCAGCTGTGTACTTCAAGAGCCCATTAAAATATATCACCCCTCCCCTCGCTTAGACCGACGGATTGGCTTACCTGAAACGAAAAAAAAGGAAAGTAGTTGGGAGAAAGATGAGCATCGGCGCCGCCTCCTTTTTTTAAACGATCCGGGGCTAGCATTCAGCAAATGCTCTATCGGTTGGCTGTGGCATCAGCAAACGCGCGGCTCACACCGACAGCTCGGCCGGCTTCTTGCCCGCCACCACGTGCGCATACGGCGCCAGCGCCGGCGCGACAAAGTCGGCCAGGAAGCGGTCGACCTGCTCGGGCGCGCGGCCAATGAACGTGGCCGGATCCAGCAGCGCGTCCAGCTCGTCGCGGATGGGCGCAAAGTACGCGCAGGCGCGCACGCGCTCGATCAGGTCGTTGTCGCCGCCCTGCTGCTTGACCACGGCCGCGGCCTCGTGCGACAGCACGCGGATCTGCTCGTGGCACTCCTGGCGGTCGCCGCCCTTGCGCACCATGGCCATGATGAAGTTCTCGGTGGCCATGAACGGCAGCTCGCTGCGGATGCGGCGCGCAATGACCTGCGGGTACACGACCAGGCCCTCGGCCACGTTCTGCAGCGTGGCCAGCACAATGTCGGCCGTCAGGCACGCCTCGGGGATGCTGATGCGCCGGTTCGCCGAGTCGTCCAGCGTGCGCTCGAGCCACTGCACCGACGCGGTCTGCAGCGTGTCGCCGACCAGCACCATCAGGTGGCGCGCCAGCGAGCAGATGCGCTCGCAGCGCATCGGGTTGCGCTTGTACGCCATCGCCGACGACCCGATCTGGTCGCGCTCGAACGGCTCCTCCAGCTCCTTCAGGTTCGCCAGCAGGCGGATGTCCGTGGCAATGCGGTGCGCGGTGGCGCCGAACGACGCCAGCGCGGCGACAAAGTCCACGTCGACCTTGCGCGAGTACGTCTGGCCGCACACCGGGTAGCTCTTGCCGCCAAAGCCGCTCATCTCGGCCACCAGCGCGTCCAGCGCCTCGACCTTTGCGTGGTCGCCCTCGAACAGCGCCAGGAACGACGCCTGCGTGCCCGTCGTGCCCTTGGCGCCGCGGAAGCCCAGGTCGGCGCGCACGCGCTCCATGTTGCGCAGGTCCCACAGCAGCTCCTGCACCCACAGCGTCGCGCGCTTGCCCACGGTCGTCAGCTGCGCCGGCTGGAAGTGCGTGAAGCCCAGCGTCGGCTGCGCGCGCTGCTCGCGCGCAAAGTGCGCCAGGCTGTCGATGACCACCGCCAGCTTGGCGATCAGCATGTCCAGCGCGTCGCGGAAGATGATCAGGTCGGCGTTGTCGGTGACATAGCACGACGTGGCGCCCAGGTGGATGATCCCGGCCGCGGCCGGCACGGCCACGCCGAACGCGTGCACGTGCGCCATGACGTCGTGGCGGCGGCGCTTCTCCTCGGCGGCGGCCACGGCGTAGTCGATGTTGTCGACGTTGGCCTCCATCGCGGCCAGCGCGGCGTCGGTGATGCCCGGCACGCCCAGCTGCTGCTCGGCGCGGGCCAGGCGCACCCACAGGCGGCGCCAGGTGCCGAAGCGCTTGTTGTTGGAGAAGTTGGCGGCCATCTCGGCGGAGGCGTAGCGCGAGGTGAGGGGGCTCTGGTACTGGGCGTTGGGGTCGGCCATTGTGGAGTGTTTTTATTGGAGTGACAGAGATCGAGAGACCGAGAGAGATAAGGGAGAAAAGAAGAGCAGGTGGGATCATCCCCCGCCCCCGCTCTTTTATAGCCTGCAAAAAGAGAAAACTTTTCACGGTTAGCGTTGAATCAACGCCAAGCTCAGAGACCATGGAGAGAGGATTAGGGGCGCCGGCGCAGCGACGGGTCGGGCGCGCGGGCCGAGGCGGCGCCGCGCGCAGCGTTGTCGGCCAGGCCCGACGCTACCTGCTGGTTCCACGACAGATACGTGTGGTCGCCCAGGCGGCGCGGGCGGTACAGGTGGCGGATGGCAAAGATGCAGCCCAGCAGCACGCACAGGCCGCCGACGGCAATAAACGCAATGCCCAGCACGGGGTTGCGGCCGCCAATGAACGACGTGGTGGAAATGACCAGCGACTTTGTGCCGCCAAACGACCGCGTGTCGTAGTTCATCTCGACGTCGATCTGGTAGATGCCGCTCTTCATGACGTCGTGCTCGTTCTTCATGTACAGCTTGCGGAACGTCGGAAGTCCGGCGGTGCGCATCCACACCATAAAGTGCTCGTCGCTGGCCAGGTCCGGCAGCGCGTCGTACGCGTCGCCGTAGCGCGCGTGCCAGTTGGGCGGCGGATACACGTCGCCGGGCTTGTACGCCGACGGGTTGAAGCGCTTGCGGTCGGCGTCCCAGGCAATGCCCTTCTCGGTCATGGCGTACGTGGCCGCCGCGTCATCGCCGCCGCCCGGATTGGTCAGCACGGGCTGGCCAATGGTGTCGTTGAACACCGAGTTTGCAATCAGCCCGCACGGGTAGTACGGGCGCTTGCCGCTGCCCAGGTCGGCCACGTCCAGCGGGCTGCAGTCGCTGCCGTCCAGATCGCCGGCCGAGCGCGCCTTGCCCTTGAGCTGGTCGACGTCGAAGCTGCGCGTGTACCGCCGGTGGTTCTGGTAGAAGTTGGTCAGCCGGTAGTACAGGTACACGTTCGGATCCAGGTCCTTGGGCAGCGTGAACTGCACCGTGCACACGCGCGCCTCGCTGTCGTAGCTCTGGCGCGGCTTGGCAATGGTCGCGCTCTGGATCCCGTGCAGGTGGTACTCGTAGTCCGACACGTCCTGCAGCGTGCTCGACAGCTGGTCGCAGTTGGTGTAGTCGATGCGCAGCTCGTTGATGCGCTCGGACGCCCACAGCAGCCACCCGCCAATCGGCGCAAAGATGATGCCAATCACAAAGAACGTCGGCAGCACGCTCTTGGGCGTCAGCAGCGGCTGCCACGCGCGCAGCCGCTGCTGCTTGAACGCCGTGTTGGACGGCTGCTTGCTCTTTGCCTCGCCGCTGCCGGCCATTAGCTTGCCTGCGTGATGGGAATGTGTGTATGCGCTCTGCAATCGAGCCGCGGCAATTGGACCCAGGTGCGGAGAAAATAAATAAAAAAAGGAGTAAGAATAGCGTTCACTGTCCAGCAAATAAAAAGAAGAGTCACGCCTTCCCACTCTTGCCGCAAGCGTTCTCGGCCCCCCTCGTGAGATTCTTGAAAATAAAATCACCAGTGCTGCGCTTCTCCCACCCAAAATTCCTCTTTTTCCTTTGTGCAATCATGTCCGCTTGCAGCGTTTTCCGCCTGCGCCGGCCCGCTCTGCCCTGCTCCTCCTCTTCCTCTTTTGCTTATCGGTACTATCGCTCCATGGCCACTGCTGCCGGCTGCCACGAGCCCGCCGCAGGCAGCCACCAGCCTGTCGCTGGCAGCCACGAGCCCGCCGCCGGCAGCTACGAGGCCGCCGTGCGCGACCTCAACCGCCTGCAGACCAACCACAGCATCATCGCCCAGATCAAGGCCTCGGGCGGCCGGCTCAACCTGCACAGCATCCCCGAGTTCGGCGCCTTTGTCGAGAAGCTGGGCCACAGCGTCGACGACCTGGACCGGCTCAACGTCATCCACGTCGCCGGCACCAAGGGCAAGGGCTCGACGTGCGCCTTTGTCGGCTCGCTGCTGGCCCAGCTGCGCAGCAAGTCTGGCCGCCGCCCGCTGAAGATCGGGCTGTACACGTCGCCGCACCTGATCGAGGCGCGCGAGCGCATCCAGATCGACGGCGCGCCCGTGTCGCACGCAACGTTCGCAAAGTACTTTTACGAGACGTACGACGCCCTGCGCCGGCCCGACCCGCCCCTGCGCAGGGTCGCGCCCGAGTCTCCCGACATGCCCATGTACTTTCGCTTTCTGACGCTGATGGCGTTCCACGCGTTCCTGCGCGAGCGCGTCGACGTGGCGATTATGGAGGTGGGCGTGGGCGGCGAGTACGACTCGACCAACGTCATCCGCCGCCCCGTGGTCTGCGGCATTGCGTCGATTGGCATTGACCACCAGAACTCGCTGGGCTCGACCCTGGCCCAGATCGCCTGGCACAAGGCCGGGATCATCAAGCCGCACGTGCCCGTGTTCTCGGTTGAGCAGCACCCCGACGCGCTGGCCGTGGTCGAGCAGCGCGCGCGCGATAATGACGCGCCGCTGCACGTGGTTGCGCCGCTGCCGGCTCGGCTCGAGCTGGGCATCCCGGGCGCCCACCAGCGCGCCAACGCCGCGCTGGCTGTTGCGCTGTGCCGCGCGTGGATCGAGCGCACGCGTATAGAGTTGGCTGACGACGCGTGTACTGATTGCACAGAGCTGGCTGACGACGCGTGGGTGGCGCGTGGCCTGCGCGCGGCGCGGTGGCCCGGGCGCTCGCAGACATTCGTGTCGCCACGCGTGCCGACGCTGACGTGGCACGTTGACGGCGCGCACACAATCGAGAGCATGGCGGCGTGCGCGCAGTGGTTTGGCGGCCTCGACGGCGACGCGCCCTGCGTGCTGCTGTTCAACGCCGCGCACGACCGCGACGCCGGCGCGCTGCTGCGCACGCTGCACGAGCACACTGCGGGTAAGTGCCGGTTTATTGGCGCCGTGTTCTGCCCAAACATCAACCGCGCGCGCGCCGACAGCGTCAACTTTACGGTTGCAGACGACGCGAAGCTGCAGGCGCAGCACGACGCGGCGCGCGTGTGGGCGCAGCTCGCGCAGACGCCGACGGCGGTGGTGCCGAGCATCAATGATGCCGTGGCGCATGTTGAGGCCACGTACACGCAGCCTGTGCGCGTGCTGGCCACCGGCAGTCTGCACCTGGTCGGCGGCGTGCTGGACAGCGCCAAGGGATCGGTGTGATTGCCCGATCACGCGATCAGCACTCGCCAATCAACAAAATATTTTTTTCTTCACTTTGAAGACCAGCGCAGGCAGCGCGCAATCCAACGTCGAATCCATCTCTCCCCTGCTCGCGTTGAAAAACATATTTTCCCTTGGAACTAAACCTCTTTAGTACCCATTGGTCCGTATCCATCGTTTATTTAAAAAAAGGGCGAATCCATTCCTTCAGCTTTTTCTATACTCCACAAATCGAATACCTCGAGACGGTGGAGTAAGGGTGAGTTGGTTGGATCTCCAAAAAAATGCCCTATCATTCACTCGGACGAGAGCATACTTTTTGGGCGATTATATGCGGACTGAATTTAGTTCTCTGGCAACAGAGATGGGTTTTGGCAGCAGCTCTGCAACCAGGAAGAAGAGTCTATTGGGAAATGCAAACTTTTGAGATTTCTCAATTTGAAGTTTTCATTTCCTTTAAACTCGATAATTCCGAATTCACCGCTTAAAGCAAATTGGCTTTCTTTTTCTTATTTATACACATGTGCGCCGACCGTCTAATAATCAGCTCCTTGCTAACCACATTGTGACATTTCTCCTCGTAGCTTGAAAAAAAAGACCAACTCAAAAAATGGTGCGTGTTTCGGTTCTCAACGACTGCCTCAAGACGATCAGCAACGCCGAGCGCCGCGGGTTCCGGCAGTGCATGGTGCGGCCGAGCTCCAAGGTGATCATCAAGTTCCTGTCGGTGATGCAGAAGCACGGGTACATTGGCGAGTTCGAGATCATCGACGACCACCGCGCCAACAAGATTGTTGTGCAGCTGAACGGCCGCCTCAACAAGTGCGGTGTCATTTCGCCCCGGTTCCCCGTCAAGCTTGCCGACATTGAGCAGTGGGTGGCTGATCTGCTGCCGTCGCGCCAGTTCGGCTACATTGTGATGACGTCGTCGGACGGCGGCATCATCGACCACGAGGAGGCCCGTCGCCGCCGCGTTGGTGGCAAGATCCTGGGCTTCTTCTACTGAACAAAGGATAGAAGAGCTTTTGGTTTTCTGTTTTAAGAATGAAACAGACGAATGCGTATGGCTCCAGGGATAGCATTGAGTGTATGGAGAAAAATGAATCAGGGGGAAAGGAGCTTATTTGGATGAGAAGCCAACGGGCAGCTGCAGATCGGGCTTTTCAACAGTCTGTTCGGCGGTCTTAACAGTCTGTTCAGCCTTCTCAAAAGTCTCGTCAGCCTTCTCAGCAGTCTGCTCTATGATCCGCTCCGCCTTCTCGACCGGCCGCCCCTCCTGCAGCGCCATCCGCAGGCGCTCGACCCAGGCCACGGCGGCCTCCCTGGCCTCGCGCTGGGACCTCCGCGCAGCAGACACCGCGTCCTGCGCACGGTCAATGGCCGCCGGATCGCCATAGCGCGCCCACACGTTGCGCACCACAGTCATCGCAGTGCCGGGCAGCACCACGGCAGCCGCCAGCCCGGCAAACACCACGGGCGACGCCCACCGCACCGGCCACGCGCGGCGCCGCATAAATATCGGGCCCGCAAGCGCCGCCACGCCCACATACACGGCGGCCGGCAGCAGGCGCTCGCCAGGCGCCACCGTGGCACCAACGATGCCGGCCACGCGCCGCTCAAGCGCAATCCACGAGTCCACGGCCAGCTGCCCGTGGGCGCGCAGCCCGCACAGAACGCGGACTGTCTGCGTGCGCAGCGTGCCGGTGGCCTGCGCCAGCCGCGTAGTGGTTGTTGACAGCGGCTGCGGGTATGCGGGTGGTGGGGGGTCGGTGTCGTAGATGGATTTGCGCGGCTCCAGGTGCACGGCGCGCTGGGTGCCCAGCATTGCGGTGGTGGCGACGCCAGCAGTCAGCGCAACAGCCTGTGTTAAGATGGAATGTTAGTCTCTCTGTCGATAAAGTCGGAGATTCGCACTGCAGAATAATTGCGTTGTGTTACCTTTGCTAGGGCCATTGTATAAACTCGAATCTAAAGAAACCCCACGCCAGAAAACAGAAGGAAAGCGGAGAGCGTATTTTTTTTTTTGATTCTTCTTATCTGGGAATAAATGCTAGCTGCCCATCAGATCAGATCACAGATCAGATCAGCCGCTGCTTGAGCTCGGCGGCCATGTCAGCGCGGCTGACCTGCGCGCCCTGGCCCTGGGCCGGGTCCTTGTCGGCCATGTTCTTGAGCAGCACCACGCCCTGGGCAAGCTCCTGCTCGCCGACAATCACGGCCCACGGGATGCGCTCCTCGTCGCACACCTTGAACTGCGCCTGCAGCTTGGGCTTGGGCTTGTACATGAACTCGGCCGCAATCCCGGCGTCCCACAGCTCGCGCGCTATGCGCATGCGCTCCTCCAGCAGCCCGCCGTGCGCGGCGATGACGTAGACCTGCGTGCGGCTCGCCTTCAGCTCGTGCTCGCGCTGGCGCGCCATCACCAGCGCAAAAATGCGCTCGACGCCGAACGAGATGCCCACGCAGGGCACGTCGGCCGCGCGCTTGCCGCGAGCCGCGGCGAACATGCCGACGAGCCGGTCGTAGCGGCCGCCGGCGGCAATCGAGCCGACCCGCGCCTGCGACTCGTCTGCAGCCGGCGCGGCCGGGCGCGCGCTCTCCTCGACCAGCACGGCCTCGTAGATGACGCCGGTGTAGTAGTCCAGGCCGCGCGCCAGGCTCATGTCGAACGAGATGCGGTCGGCCACGCCGTACAGCTCAGCGTAGCGGAAGAACAGCTCCATCTCGCGCACGCCCTGCGCGGCCTGCGCGCTGCCCATCAGCTCGGGCATCGCGCGCAGCCGCGCCAGCAGCTCGGCGCCGCCGCGCAGCTGCACGTACGCGCCAATGCGGTCGGCCACGGCGCCGGCCAGGCCCTTGTCCTCGGTCATCTCGCGGCGGACTTCCGCCCACGGCAGCTTGTCGAGCTTGTCGACGGCCGACGAGATCGCGCGCACGTGGTCGGGCGCCACGCCGGCCGCCGCAAACACGGCGTCCAGGATCATGCGGTGGTTCACCTTGACCACAAACGAGCCGACGTCGAGCCGGCTCAGCACCTCGACGGCCACGCGCACGCACTCGGCGTCGGCCACCATCGGCTCGTGCGCGCCGGCCACGTCAAAGTCGCACTGGAAGAACTCGCGCATGCGGCCCTTGGTCATTGCCGGCTGGTCGCGCCGGTACACCTTGGCGATCTGGTACCGCTTGATGCTCGTGATCCCGTTCATCGCCACGTACCGCGCAAACGGCACCGTCAGGTCGTAGCGCAGCGCGCACGCCTCGCCGCCCTGGTCCTTCAGGTCGTAGATCAGCTTGCTGTCCTCGCCGTACTTGCCCGTCAGAATCTCCTTCAGCTCAAACACCGGCGTGTCGATTGTCACCGCCCCGTGCCGCTCAAACACCCCCACGATCGTGCTGAATATCGCCGCCCGCACCGCCATCTCCTTGGGCGAGTAGTCGCGCGTGCCCTTGGGCGTCTTCAGCACCGCCTTTTTGCCCGCATCCGCCTCGGGCTCGCCCTTCGCGATGCGCAGCCGCTCCTTCAGCGCCAGCAGCTCGCCCACCGCCGCCTGCACCGCGTCGTCGCTGCCCGCCTGCGCCTTCAGCTGCCGCACCACGTCGCCCTGCTCCTTGATCTGCTTCTGAAGCTGCTCAGCCGCGCCGCTCATCATTTGCCTCTGCGTGGTAAGATTGGCCGTCGATTAAAATGCACTCAATGTAGCGTGTGTGTGAGAACAAGGAAAAAAATAGCGCTGCTCAGACATGAATCATAAAACGCCTTTGAATCAGTGCTGCTTTGATCCGCCAGATCTAGCATACACTCAATCGCACCATCGCGCTCGGACATTGCGCATTCAGCATACAGCATACCGCATACAGTGCTGCTTGAAATGCCCATGTTGGCCCACCCCCTCTCTCTTTCCCTGCTAGCCAGCTTGCTACATACCATGTCTACCTTCGATGCCATTCCCGTCCTCGATCTCGCCCTGCTCGAGACCGACAAGCCCCGGCTTCTGCGCGATCTGCAGCATGCCCTGATCCACGTCGGCTTCTTTTACGTCACCGGCCACCGCGTCCCGCCGGCATTCCTCGACAACCTCGCCCGGCTGACCAAGGGCTTCTTCGACCTCCCGCTCGACCTCAAGCTGGAAACCGACAAGATCCACTCGCCCACGTTCCTCGGCTACAGCGTGCAAGGAAACGAGATCACAAAGGATAAGCGCGACAATCGCGAGCAGTTCGACTTTGCCAACGAGCTGCCGGATACCTGGGAGAGCTCGCAGCCCCTGTACGAGCGTCTCTCGGGCCCCAATCTGTGGCCAGCCGAGGACAAGCTGCCGGGATTCCGCCACGCTGTGCTCGAGTACGTTGATCGCGCCCGTGAGCTCGCCGAGCTGCTCACACGACTTGTCGCCGAGTCTCTGGGTCTCCCGCCCAATACGCTGCTCGAAAACTACGTGGTTCCGGGCCAGCAGCACCGCGGAAAGCTGATCAAGTATCCGGCCGTCGACCAGCTCCGCCCAATCGACGGCGACCAGGGCGTGGGCCCGCACCGCGATACCGCATCGCTGTTAACCATTCTCTACCAGGCCACTGCACACCCGGGGCTGCAGGTGCAGAACCAGCAGGGCCAATGGATTGATGCGCCGCCAATCCCGCACACGTTTGTAGTCAACATCGGCACTGGTCTCGAGTACCTGGTCCGCGGCGCTGCCACTGCCACCACCCACCGCGTTATTAATCCGCCCGCCGGCACCGGCCCGCGCTATTCCATCCCCTTCTTTCTGGGCGCCCGTCTCGATCGCGCGCTTGTGCCAGTCGATATCCCACAGGACATTCTTCTCGCAAAGGATACGTGCGTGGTCACGGACTCGGGCCACCAGTTCAGCGATCTGTACAAGGTCAGCCCCGGCCGCTACTACTTGCTCAACCGCATATCGTCGCACCGTGACGTTGGTTTGAAGTATTATCCGGAACTGGCCGCTGAACACGGGATCACCGCTGGCGAGAACTCTGGCTACTAAATGCCTCCCCGTATAATCCTTATCTCCCCCTTATTCCAATGTACGCTAGCGGTTTTTATCTCTATAACTGCTACTTGCCTGCGCTCAGTGAAATCATGCATGCATTCACCGTCAACCATCCGGCAATCCTGATTGCGCCGATCTCCTTCCCTTGCACTTGGTCAGGTTCGCTTTTACAATATCCCGCAACACGCTCTTTTTCTCTTCTCTTCTCTATTGCATCCACGCGCTCAAATCCCACATACACTTTAATTTGATTATGTCTATAGCCAACTCGCTGCCCCAGCTCGTGTTGCAATGCCTATTCAGCTACATCATCCCGCTAAACGCCCGACATATCGCCGACTGGAAGGCTGGGCTTGCTCTAATCGCCGTGTGCCGCAGCTGGCGCAGCGAGGCTGAATGCCAGGTATACGGCACCGCCCACATAAAGCGGCCCGACGGCGCATACATGGCCGAAACCGGCAACCGCTCCACCGAACTCGTTACCAATTTCAACCTGATACTCGCCAACCGCCGACTTCCCACTGTCAGACGCCTGGCAATCGATCTCAACGGATTCGAAGCCATCCCGGACTTTGAGCGCGTGAGCAGGCTTATCGCCAGCGTCTCTTTGACCGGGCTTCCCCAAGTGACTGAATTAGCAGTAAGTTTGTACTCGTGGTATCCGGTCGACCGGGAAAACAACTCGGAGCCATGCAGACGCCGGCACCTCGAGGCCACATCAGCGATTATCAAATGTCTGCCGAACGTTACATCGATTGGGGCATTCAATGTGGGCAGGTGTGAGCATGCTGTGGAACTTGCTACCCGGCTAGTTAACGCGTACGCGGGACAGCTGCAATCGTTGCGAAAATCCAAGCCCCTTGCACTGGCACTCACTCGGTTTGGTGAGCAGCTCCAACGCGTGCACGTCGCCGATGTGCGCACTGTGCCTTTCCCAATTCCGCTGATCCCAGCCCGGTCAATCTCACGACTGAGGCTGACTGACCTGCCGCTGGATGCCACCTGGCAAAAGTACTTTTACGGGTTCGACAAAACAACGCTGGCGTTTCCCAAGCTGCAAAAGCTGCACTTGCTGTTCTCCAAAGACCTCGTTAGCAGTCGGTTTGCGGCCTCACATTTAGATTCAGCTCAAGTGCTGTTCCCGGCACTGACCTCGCTGGAAATCCTCGACAGCCCCTGCGCCGACGTGCTGTTCCAAAACGCAAACGTCAGCCCGAATCTCAGCCAGCTTACTGTCCGCAGCTCGATATCGACGATTTGCGGATTGCGTCGGGCTGGGATAATGAGCGTTGACAATCTGAGCATAACCATTTACCAGCACGAATCCGTCGACGCAAAGACACTAGCCGACACGCTGAATTACTTTTACGGCGATGTGCGCAGCCGCGTGTCGTTGCTAAACTTGCATACGCACGCGTTTGATTTGGACGCGTACGAGATACGCTGGTCGCATCTTTGCTTCCTATCCATCCGAACGCCAATCGCCTTTTCCACGGTGGTGCGGCTGATCCCGTGCATGCCCATGTTGCGCAACTTTGTTCTCCCGCCGATGGTCTTTGACCAGGACGCCGACGATCTACTGAGCTCGGATTTTGATAATACCAAGCTGGTATTGCCGCTGCCGCTCAGCCAGAACATCAGGATTATGTTTTTTGCCGGTGCTATGGATGAGTCGGACGCAAGGCCATTTAAAGCTATTCGGTATTTAGTTCTACGGTGCCCGAAATTGGAAAAGGTCTGCCCGTATATCGGAGCGTATCGCGAGTTGACAAGCTTGCTTGACGACGTTCTTCGACCTCAGGGCCACTTTACAAACATTGAGATTCTCTAATGGCTTGTTATTGTGTACTTTGATTTCCCCTGGCATTGTTGATTCTCAACCGGCCGATCTGTCATTTAAAGGATTCACGCTGGAACCGCAGCAAACTCTTCTTCCTTCTCTTTTCGTTTCAATTTTATTTGTTTTCGCACTTTAAAAATGACAGTTGCAAGCTTTCTTCCCGAGATTGTGCTCCAGCGGATCTTTGATTATGCACTGCCTACACATTTAGGGACACCAATGTATTGGTTGCACTTTGTCATTATTTGGAAGCACGGACTTCGCTTTCTTGCTGTTTGCAGTCACTGGCGAAGTGCAGCCGAGCGCCTAGTATACAGCGACGTCTTTGTATTTCCACGCAGTTTTATTAATCCATTCAAGGCCAAGGTACTTCCAGACGGACTGGTAACAAATATCCACCTTGCTCTTGCCAACCGCAAACAGTCCGCGATGACAAGGCTGGTGGTTCGCCTGGCGAGCCCCGATTTTGCCGCTGACATTGAAGAGCTAAATGCAATTGTCGGCGGCGTGCCAGCAAACGCCCTCTCTAAAATTTCTAAGCTAGAGTTGAGCTTCAAGACGCCGGCAGCTCGTTTAGCTAGTGGAAATAGCTTGCAGGTAGTTGAGCAGCAGATTCAGAATGCTGCAGCGCGCTTTGTCGGGTTTCTACCAAGCGTCACATACGTAAAGTGCCACGAATTGGGCCCGTGTCCAAACATGGCCGCGTTTGTCGCTTATCTGGGCGACTCGTACGCAGCAAAAGTATGTCTGTTGCACTCCTTATCGGCGATAAATTTTACCTCGCACCAGTTTGGCGCGCAGCTTCAGCACCTCCGTATTTCCGAACCACAAAACATGCAGGTGTTTTCGCTACCATTGATTTCCGCGCAATCGGTCAAAACCCTGGCGCTGGCAAGCCTGCGGCCTGACTTTATTTGGCAAACGCGCTTTTACGGACTCGAGTCGACAAATTTAAAGTTTAGCAACCTACGCCAGCTGCAACTAAGGTTTTCTCGCAGTCACACGCGTCGTGAAGTTATTGCGTCGGACAATGTGCCGGTGCACGTTCATTTTCCTACGCTCAAAGTACTTGAGCTATTCGACTGCCCGCACACCGACACGCTGTTCCAGCAGGCAACCATAACTCCGAATCTCCAGTGCCTTAATGTGCGAAGCTCGATATCGACACTCAGCGCGCTGAGTCGCACGAGAATTGCAACCGTTGGCAGCTTGGAAATCACTCTTTATGGATATGAGCGTGTAAGCACACACGAGTTTGCCGACACGCTGAACCACTTTTACAATCACGTCCGTAGCCGCAAATCGGGGCTGTGTATTTACACGCACGCGTTTGCCTTGGACACCCATGAGATTCGCTGGCCGTATCTTCAAAGCGTGTTTATCAAAGCGCCGGTCCCGTTCACAACGATACTCCGTCTGATTCCATGCATGCAGTCGCTGCACTATCTAAGCCTTGCCGAGCTAGAATTTGACCACGACGCAGTCACGCTGCTAACCTCGCAAGATTCAAATATTGGCCCCGAGCTTCCAACACCGATTAGCCAGACTATCCGCACACTGTGCTTTACTAGCTGCGTGTTTGGCACCACCGAAACAGTGTTTAGCGCAGCTAAATACGTGGCACTTCGGTGTCCCCTGCTGGAAAAGATTAGCGCGTACGACAAGCTGCTCCCTTTAGTGTGTGGCCTGTTTGATCACGAGTTGAAGCCGCAAGGGCATTTTACACAGGTTAAGGTTTGTTAGCTAAACTAAATTTATTAAATATCTTACTGACTAGCTTAGGTGCTGCAAGTGCGGAAAGCAAACTTATACAACTGTCTGTCTGCCAAGCAAAACATACTAATTTTAAGTCAGCTTGTTGAACAGATTATACTCTGTAGAAGCTAAGACTAATTGTTTAATATGCAATACTTGTAATTTTCATGCTTTCCGGTGGTAGTAACACTTGAAAAATGTTAATTTTCAGAGTATCCTTCATCCACGCCTTGCTCGCCATTTCCCTCGCTTTCATAGCCTTCATCGGATGGGCGGTCAGCGTATAGTACAAGTTTGCCTATAAAGTGCATGGTGAATAATATAAGGTTAATAGTAGTTGGCATAAAAATTACAGCGAGGTGGACAAGAAAAACTCGCATTGTTTATATACCGGGCATGTTTCTTAAAATAATAGCAAGGACATACAAGTGGAAAAGCGGAAAAGCCGAATTTTTTTCTTTGCAGATGAACGTTGGGGTAATTTTTTTTTGTATTCGAAAGCACGCAAAAAAACCCAGCGGCACAATTGCGCAAACAACAAAGGCAAACAATTTCTAGGCAACACAGCAGGTTGCTATGTGTGTAATTTAACTAGTGCTTACATGTTTAGTTTAATAGATGTGCTTGTCTACACCTGAAACCAGGCTATTTTAGCAATCGCAGCTCCATTAAAATTACTTGGGTAAAGTATTCGCATTGTTTGGTAAAGCTGCTTTAAGAAAGGCAATTTGTTATTCCTTGACAAAAAAATAGTCGGATTTTTTTTTTTCGAACATTGGCACAAAAGATAAAAAGCGGAATCCGCACGCCCCCAAAAAATTGGTCAAAGGCTTGGCATAAAAGGCCAAGTGAAGGAGCTTCTTTTTAGATGTTTCTTTATTGCGGAGACGAAGAGAGACACACTTTGATGGAGAATTTTTTTAGAGCATCTGCCGACCAAAAAAGTAAAGCTACTACAGATATACTTTTAGCTAGAATGTCAGTGCAATAATTGTGCCACGCTTGCCCTGCTTTGATTAAAGGTTGATTTCAACAAAAAAAACACCTACCAAAGACGCTTGGCTTTGCTTTTCTTGTTCTTGGCAATTGCCTAAAGTCACGCCTTGGCCTTCCTTTTTAATGCGGCTTCTTTTTGTGTGCTTTCACGCTTTAATGGCCTTTTAAAAAAGCGAACGACTGATCAAGTAAGAGAGTTGGGGGGTTTTCTTGGCAAGCTGGCAATTCTGGGATTATAAAAACCCATCTGGGCCATGCTAGTAGCTTTTGAACATTATTATTTGTACTTGGATTATCATTCTTACTATTCTTTTAATTATTTTTATTTGTCGTTGAAGTGCTGCCAACAATAATGACTTACACAGTTATAATATGCCACGAAGAGTCAACCTGGGCGTTTGAACATGTAATTAATAATGCTACCACACCTAATGACTTAATAGGTAAAACAGCAAGTGAACTAAGTGTGCAAGTAACAAATAACCAATGCCTCTATTACATGAATTATATTGGCCAAATGACTATGATAGACGATTCAGCTGCCATTGTATCAAAGGTTAGCAACCCAGAAGGCAAGAAGTTTATTTGGATGGATAAAAGCTCTGCAACTAATTCAAATGTTTCCAACATTATTCGAACAGCAACATTTTTATCATTTAGACACTGAGTTTACCAGTGTTGCAGGTACATCTGTAAGCATGGCATCAAGTTATGCATCCTTTTCACCAACTAGTACACACAAACCAAACACCGGTTTCAGGCTTTTTTTTTTAAAACAAAACCAATGTTTTGAAAATTACCAGTTGCAGACTACATGAGGTTGGAGCTCAAGTGCAATCATAGAAACCAGTTTGCGTTGGAATAAAAAAAAACTGATAGTGTGTTCAAAAAGCCAACATAATAGGGGCAATATGGAATGACATTTCTGCCCCTGCTTATGCGGTTGCAGTAGTAGTAGCTGTTGCTGCCGTAGTTATAGTTAAGCTAGTGGTTATTGACAAAATAAATATAAATGTCTTTTTTACATTCATCTATTCTTCGATACTCCTAGAGCTACCTACATTTTTCCTGATACACATTTATATTCACAAAAATGTGTCATCACTGCAACCGCCAACGTTTTGCAACACGTGCTATTTTTAAATAACGAATGTTCACTAGTAATAGATAATCAGCCTGCCAAAGTAAGTTGTAACAAGCATGTAATAGTATCTGGTGTACTATGTCTGTGGTAGGTTGTGTATGTTTAACTTTATAATAGTAAACACTTCTACGTTGCTGCCAATGTGCTATTCTGAATATATTAAACTCTCAAGAAGAAACTAATTTCAAAAAAACGAAGATCAATCTTCCATGTAAAATCCAAGGGAACTCGGCTCAATGAGCCAAGTTGTAATGTTCCGACAAGTATTTTAAATTAGCTTGCTTACTTATAATGTTGCTGTGCTTGCCTATTAGAAACATTAACTTCACCAGTTTTCTACTTATAATAATTAGTTGATTTGCTAACTTCTGCTAGTGCTGCTGCCTTTAGCAAGCCCATTATTCTTGTAAAAAAAACTAACCGACGGCATTTGTGCTTGGGCTTGCAAAGTATTAGCTTTTAATAAAAGGGGAGGGCATCTACTTTTTTTTCCGACGCCATGGCTTGGCAATTCCCAACCGCTCGGCATAAAACAAACTAAAACAATTCGGCTTCTTTTAAATAGTTTCTTTTGCAAGTCTAGTTGCAATAGAAACACTTGCCGCCATCTTATTACGTATTTTTGGTACATGTCAACAAAAACCTATTACTGCTATTGTGCGGATTTAGAGTCTTTGTCAGAAAGTGCACCATGTTATTTATTTTCGACGCAGTAGTTGGAAAAAAGTTTGGCTTGCAAACCCATGCTCTTTTGGCTGTTCAAAAAAGAAATTGTTTGCAGTCGCAGCAAAGTATTCTTTGCATGTTTTCTTTTGCACGCTATTGTTGAAAGAACGCCAAGGGGGATTTGCACACAAAGGCAAGCACAAAGCCCATCTTGTAAAGAAAGAATAAGAAAATGCTAGATGGCCGACTTAATGGCTGCGGTTTTCTCTTAATAAGCAGCGTTTCCGCCAGCTACAAAAAAGGCGGTCTGGGAAAGCTATCTAAGCAGATTTCCATTTTCTTTTATAACCAGTTGATTTATTCGCTAACTACTATCTTATTCTTTTTGGGCTTATCCTTGCCTAGCATCGTTTAAAAATGTCTTACATTGTCAGTGTCTTTGATTATGAAGAAGAAAAAGGATATAATTTTACTATTAGCAAGTCAACGACTCCTGATAATTTAAGATATGACTTTAAAAATCAATTGGGTGTGGATGTAGATAGCAAGCACCTATACTAGGTGAATTATATATCATTGTTAGTATTAATTAATGATAAAGCTACAATTGCAGATGCAGTTAATAACCCAGAAGATATGGTGTTGGTCTGGTCGTCCAACACTTCTGCAACCAATTTGAATGTTACAAACATTATGAGAAGAATAACAGTTTTGACTCAAAGATTTTTAACGCACGGATTATTTTAAAATAGTATCTGAGATAAAAATAAAACACTTTTAGTAAACACGCTAGTCCTAGCGGTTTAAAGTGCATTAAAAATAGGTTGCTTTGAGTGCAAAATTAGGATTATAAATTAGTTTGCATTTTTAACTAATAAAGAAAAAAGAATTTTTACCAACACACAATTTGCTTAGTTCTTTTGCTTACAGAGCAAAACACCTTTTTAAAAGTTTGAGCACAGGTAGCAATTAAGTGTGATGAATTTACGTTTAGTTTGCTATGGTTTTAGTACTTTTGTAAACAAAAAAAGGCTAGACAAACAGAGCATCATTTCTTGACTAACAACGGGATTTTAATAACCATGGTGTTTATTTTTCACAGTTTCATTATTTATATGCTTCCTGCTGTGCTATTCAATGCTGTCTCTGACAAATACTAATGCAATAAAGTTATCCAACACGCAAGCCTTATTAAACTTAAAGAGTTTATAAGGGGTAGCTAGCTTAATCCTGTGAACTTTACAACTATAAGATTTCGATAATTCAGCAATTTTGACGGAATGTTATTAAGGAATTACGTATTTAATGCTAAAAAATTGTTATCCGCAAAAGAATTAACAAAATGCGCTAGGTTTTTTTAAAAGGCAAGGTAGAATGAACGAATAATTGTTCCAGTCAAGGTTTTCTTTTTGACCAAAGCTTAAAAGGGCTTTTTCTAAAGAAAACCACAACTGCACTTTTTGTCTTTATTAATCGTTATTTATAAGCCTAGGTTTGCTTTAATTATTTCAACCTTTTTTCTAAAAATGACTCCAGGACCAGTATGCACTATAGAAATTCACCATGAAGATGCAGAGCATGCGATGACCATTGATATAGCCCAGACATGTACTCCTGAGCAACTTAAAGGAATTAGTTAATCGTTTATGGGCATAAAACTAAATAAAGGCGAAAAACTGTACTATTTGAATGGGTTGGAGCCAGAAATACTTATTAAGGACAATGAGTTTATTTTTGATTGTCATCCTTACATTCATAATAAATGGTTTGTGTGGAAGTAAACTTGAGTTTTTATAGTTTTATTTGAAAGACAATAAACTCATGCTGGTTTGCTTATTTACTTGTCTGAATACAATGCACTAGACATCTTTTCTATTAGGGTTTTCTCGTGCTTGGGATACGGCGACAGCGGCCTATATGCTACTGGACTTTTGCTTGAGACAGAGCTGTGTTGCCTGGACGTGTCCTCGACAATAATCAGAGACCCTGAGCGAGTGGTGTTTATTTGCGTAGCCATCGTGTCTATAAGAAATAACTGACGCTAGCTAGTAGTTTGTAAAAAGCAAACAATAAGAAAGAACAAGGGTTTTTTTTTAGTTTTTGCATAAAAACTCAATCGACAGAATTTTTTTACGCTTTTAAAGGACAGGCTTTTTTTGGCCCCTTCGCCTAATTCAGCCAGCATATGACTGCATGGCTGGTTGGCTGTCTCCAGTCAACGTGTGTGATGAGCCACGTGTGGGGTGACCATGCTCGGCTGCTTAGCTATAATATTTCCCCGTGTCAAAATGCAGTAGCAACGTTTATGTCCATGCAACACTACACATTTAAAACGTCATTTTACTGGGTATAGGCAGTATTCCATAAAGCATAAATTTATAACTAAAAAACTGCAAGGCAGGTAATAATAGCAAGAAGAATAAGACCAAAATACCGACTGCCAAGAGAAAAAAAAGGAAAAGACTGCCAGCTATTTCTTTTTAAAAAAATTCCGATTAAAAAGCCAAAAAGCTTACTTTTAACGGCCAGAACTAGCTAATTTAATTTTGGCACAAATAATCTGGTTGGAAATAGGACGACGCATTTAGTAGGGCTTCTTTTACTAAAGAAAGAAGAATAAATTGCAATAAGCATTTAATAAACGCTTCGCTATTTAGTAAAGATAAGTTAAATTATCTAGTTAATTTACAACCACCACCAATTTAAAAAAAAAACTTCCGGGCGTCAAGTTAGGTTTGACTAAAGATGGTTAACGGCAGCTTCAAGGCTATTTAAAGACGACAGTGGCCAATCCTTTTTCTGACCAACGCCAAGTAAACCAACTACAACCCACACTATATTATTTGTAAGCTTTTAAGACAAGACATGCCATTTACAGTTCACACGTACGACCAGCGTAACAACTATGTGGTTGCAATCGACATTCCCGATAGCACCACAACTAGCGACTTTAGAAACGTAATGAAGAGCACTTTTCAAGTTGACCCGGCTGGTCACAGGCTGTACTACATTGCCAGCAACGGCATGTTTGAGGAAATTGACGAGTACGAAGCCATACGGTCAAAAGTATGGAAATCGGAGCCGCTATATCTTGCGTGGAGAACACAGGCGCAGGCGATGGAGGAAAACCGACGTGGTCAGGACAAGATATTGAATCCGCTATTTCAAACGCTGTTCTGGCACTAAGCCTTAATACGAAAAAGCTTGGCTAATGGCTAACACGGCCTGAATTATAAATTCACTTTCTGCTTATTCAAATAAAATGCCAGTAGTCGATAAGCAGCGACAAATTGGCGTTCTTTAACAAGCTGAGCTAATTGGTTGCGCTGCGCCACTGAGTTTGAGCAAAAAAGGGGGAGTCGGAATCACAGCGAGTGGCACTACTGCTTTTGCTCAAAAAAGAGGGAGCAGAATGAATGCGTGGGTGGCGCCCATGGTCTCCTTTTATCTTTTTCTAGCGTCTGCCAGACTGTACAAATTCCAGATTGCTCGACGTGCATTTTTGGCCACCGAGTAATTTTTTTTTGCGCAAGCCCAAGTGCGCAAGGCAGGGTGCTGCTCTCGTTTTATTTAAGTAGCCAGACAGCCGAGAATTTTCCCCCCTTTTAATCTTTACTCGCAATTACGATTACAACGCCCTCTTCCCATTCTCTCTTTCTTTTGTTGTGCTTGTTCGCAATACTTGTATTGTGTATTGGCTCGGAAACAGCCACTTTAAAACAGTAGCGTTTCGTTCTTTTGGATACTCACACATTTTTTTATTTCAACCAGCTCTGTGGCTCGAATTCCTCTCTTCCACAGCTCCATCTTTTATTCGCTTTTTACCTTTTTCTTTCCTTATCGCAAACCGACCTTTTTTTTTACAAACCAGAGAATGCGTCAGTCGATTTTTGCATTGGCAGCGGTGATTGGGTGTGCGCTATCCAGCCCGGTGTTTCTCGGCGGCGTAGTGGATCCGTTCACTGGCTCGGGCTCCGCAGTGTCCGGGTTTGGCGCGGTTGATGGCGCCGGCAACTCGTTTGTGCGTGTTGATCAGGACACGCAGGTCCACGGCCAGAACATTGCCAATCTTAATCAAGACTCGGTTTCCAACCAGCAGGGCGGCCCGGCGTTTGCCGCCGACGGCGCGGTGATTGTCACGACATAATTGTGGCTATTCTCTCCTTTCTTCTTTACTTGCTTACGACAGATTAGCAAAAAGCCATAGCGTGAATGCTACTGGACTTATTGCTTATCACTTTTTTATGAATGCTTCTTGGAATGAGCACGTGCTCACTTCATAAACTTTAACGAGGCGTTGTAGCTGTTCTATTGATCAGTTTAATGAACATAACTTGAATTTGCTTATTCTATGGCTGCACAACTATATGCGTATTTGCTATTCGGCAAAAAATACATTTTGTATTATGCGTTTACACGTTTTTGCAACTTGTGGCGCATGGCAAGTGGTCATATTGCTTTGTTAATAATAAACATCGCCTTGTTGATAACATTTGTCCAGTTCACATAAGTGACATTGTTACTTGTTAGCCATATAACTTCTATATCCGCTTCATTACCAATGGTGCTAATTATAGATCCATTGTCAGGCACTTGACATATAAATTCTATAGCGTTGGAGTAATACATGTGCATTCCAGTTGTGCTAACTGAAAGTGCTTTTTCGGTTATATGTCTAAGTAAGTCCGGCGTTGTTTCTAGGCTAATTTTCTTTAAAACCTCATGGTCAACGTTATCATGATAAATATTAATTGCATACGACATTGGCTAAGTACTTAATAACAAGGTTATTTTAAATTGTGTTCTTTATTATGCAGATAAGTGTAAAGTCTATAAGAGCAATCCAAAACTGATTATTATGTATTTAGAAGCGGATACACCAACGGGTTTATATAGCTTTACTGCCTGCTGGCTTTAGTTGTTGTAGGTGCTCATTTATTATAAACTGGCTTTTTCTTAACTTTAAATTAATTAAGTTAAAGTTGGTGATTTAATAAAAGTAAATTAAAAATTAATAAACTTTCAAAGAACCGGCAAATCCTTTTACCAATAACTAAATTAATTTTTTTTGGCAAATACGTGTGTAATCTATTGCAATTGGATGTAAATTCTAAAAGCCTATAGTGAGGTTTTAAAAACCAATCAATCTTATAAATAATAGACTAAGAAAATAAATAGCATGGCGCTACACTCTGCCCAGGCCCAAAAATTTTGCAACTAATTGTAACCCCCTACTATTTAAATCTGCCGCCTCACTAGCCGTCAACCACACAAGTTGTCTGTTTTCATACAAGCTACATGCACGGCTTATCGCCTCATAGTTACCAATTGCTTGCACTAAGTTGAAGCTATTTACAAAATAAAGCTGCTTGCCGCTGACTGACCCACCCAAGTTTGTTTCAATATCTACACGTAGACTGTTAGGCGTAGTGCTGGGAGTTACACTGGTTCTTAGTCCAGTATTGTTATTTCCGTTGTAAATAATTACAAACATAGCCAGCTTTAATGATTAATTAAGCAGTTTGTATGCAAAACTGTATACCAGTACTAATACACAAAGCAGGAATGCAGGTAGAAATATAGTTAAAAGTGAGGAATAACCATATTTGCTGTTGAAACGGCTAACCTAGCTTATTATATAGTTGTCAAATACAGCTGCAAATATGCAGTAATAATATATAATACAGTCAACTACAACTAGCTTTTATTAAAATTGCAATATTTATTTTTTTAATTAATTTAACAACTAATATTTGTAATCTTGTATTAATTTAACGAGAGTACACATTCTTGAATGCTAACGCTGTATTTAATTTGTAATTACTATTAGTTTACAAAAATAAATTACTATCAAATCACTGCTGCTAATTAATCTTATACATATCAAGTTTTTGCAGAATAATACAAAATCTAAGTAAGTTAGGTTTTTATTTTGCAAAGTGCACTTTTTGCAAAATTTGTTACCAAATACCTGTTAAACGCATTAAAAGCAGTATTTTGATATACGAAGTTCACAAGCTACGCTTTGCAAAGCTAAATATTATAGGTAATCTAGCGATTTAACCACAAACAACCCCTGCACTATAGGCTAACTACTAGTTACGACTGTTTATTGCTTGGCTTCCTACTGTAATTTAATTTTTTTTGCATAAATTACAAATAGTAATATATATTTGTTCTATTTACCATACTAATTTTCTATAAAATTTATATATTATTTATAACAAAAAATTATTCGACGTTTACCAAACGTGACTCAATTTAAATCATTAGTATGAAAGCTATTTGCCTTGCTAGCCCTTAGTTGTATAAAGTTTTTGCGCTTATGCATAGGGCATACTGCGCTAATCGGTTGCACGATGACAATTTTTATTTGTTTATTTCAGCTTATAAGCAATATGTTGGTTCTAACCATTATCAATTACCTTAATATAATTTACCATATAATTAAAACATGTTAAATAAAACGCTGTCAATATTTTAAATTAACATATTGCTTTTTATATATTAATTCTAGTGTTTTTCGAAATTTTTAATTTTAATTGAATATAATTCATAATTTAAGCGCAAAGTATTAGTTGTTGTAATAAAATGCTAGTATTAAATAGACTTAAGCATTAACATAACATAAGCAAAGCTATTATTTAGGGTATGGTAAACAAAATTGGATATGCTAATGTAGCCGATAACAGGGTTTATTTTATGTTAGCAATAAAATATTGTTTTAATTCAGAGTTATTTTGGAAAGTTAGTTTGGTAAAATATAACAAAAGCTAATTAAGCCAGATGTAGTATTAGCTTGTTGCGAGGCCCCCGAGGGGGGGGGGGGCGAGCTACCCACCGACTCCCGGGTGGCTACCCTGTGCCCATAATAATCGGATTTTTTATAAGGAATTTCCGATTCCTTTGGGGGCATTCGCAGTATCTGCACCTGGGTGCAGACAGTGGTTGAAAAGTAGTTTGCCTAGCTTTTGACAACCTGTACTGCTTGGAGTATAAAACCAGCAGCCCTTTCCCTAGTCGCTTATGAGTTTTCCTTGTCTAAAAACCCATCGTTCTTCCCGTTTATAAGCACAACTTGCACTTTTATACTCTTTGGAGTTCCGCCGTTCACCGCCTATTACGGGACACCGTCCAGGTCAGGTGACCAACGGTCCCGGGCTTCGCGCCCCCCGACGAAGCCCGGCGATTTCGCAACAAGCTAATAGACAAATAAATTTCTAGTTGCTATATGTATGCAACTGTAAGTAATTTTATAATTTAGCTAATATTAAATTAATATCTTTATTCAATAAATATATATGTTTACTGATGTTTTACTTGGTCAATGGTAAACATTAAAAGATAGCTAACCTTGGTAATTAAAATTACGAATAATTTAATTTGCATTCAAAATCAAGCAGTTTATGATAATTTTATATTTTCTACGTATATCCCCTCATAAAAACTTTTCCTACCTTTTGAACAATGTTCAAAAAATTTTCATAAGTTGCTTCATCTGGCGTCATCCAGGCTAAATTACTGTCATTGAGGGGTTTACAGACATCAGCCAAATTAGAGTTATAATGGATTTTGTAAAAATGACCTAAGCAATTGCTATAGTAGAGACTGTGTTCGGCTGTTAAAACTATTCCCATGCACTGTTGGCTTACTTCTCGCAACTCATGGGGTTTGCACTTATTATTAATAGTAATTTCCATAACACTGTCTGTGTCTTTGCTGTGAATAAAGATTTTGTATTCCATAGCTAGTATTTTTGCACTAGGGTTCTACAATAACTTTGTAATTAATTAGTAAATAAGTATGCAGAAGAAGAGAATTGTCAATTAGGCAAGTAGCAATAAGAATAAAAGACAAAAGCTGTTTTGTTACATTCCATGGGAAATTATAAGGTATTTATAGTATTTCAAAGGGTGTAAAAATTTGCTGTTCATTTTTCTTTGGTTTTTTAAAGCCACTTCAAAAGTACGTAAACAACGTCAAGTATTTGCTACTGAAAAATGCCCTAATTTTTTTTTATAAATTTTCAAAGAGCAAACAGGCCATTCCAAATTACACTGCAAGGCCTATTGTGCGGAAATGTACAAAAGAAATACTTGTTTTCTACTATGCTTATTTAAACAGACATTTTTGCACGTCTTGGCGGTTTTTGGGTAAACTTTTCTGCACGTCTTGGCGTTTTTTGGATGGGCTCTTTTGCACGTCTTGGCGTGTCCTTGTATGGCCATCTTTGCACGCCTTGGCATTTCTTAGGATGGGCTCTTTTGCACGTCTTGGCGTGTCTTTGTATGGCCATCTTTGCACGCCTTGGCATTTCTTAGGATGGGCTCTTTTGCACG